>JAOTQE010116208.1:0-12896 GCA_025631205.1 Nesometra sesokonis
TAGATTCTTAATATTGTATCACTGTATTATAAATATGTACATTGTGTAAATAAAAACGAACTTGAACTTGAACTTGAACATTAGCTTTGAGCAAATTCCCGTTACTCATTCGCTGGTGACAGTGTTAGCGTTGATTTTTTTATACTCATAAACTCTTAGGGTTTCTTTTTCTACATTAGCGGGGAGGTATAACTTCAACCGGCTGAGTGCTACCGGTTGTTACTATGTTATCTCTTGTTTATTGGTTGTAGCCACAAAATTATGGATCCGCCCCTATCGCATCGTATCGTTGAAAGTCTAGAAATATGTCTGTGGTCTGGATTTAATCCACTTTGCAATGACGTCATTGGATGGAACACGGTCCATTAAAGCCTTCAACTTCGGCGATTTCTCCAGAGCTTCGATTCCGCCAACATTCTGAATTTCTGTAAACGCGTTGTAGAAAGCAATGTCAGCCAAAGTTAGCTGTAAAATAAAGAAAAAAAAATAGTCAAACTGTAGCTGTTTACAATGATGTTCAGGCGCGGACTCAATTGGCGGGCCTTTCCGTCAACATCTCACCCTTGACTTTTCTCTAACTTAACATCTTCTCTAATACACTCTCTACTTCAGCACGGGCAGAGAGGTCCTAACACAGCACCCACAAAGATGACGTGATCTTTGGCCTTTACTTCGTGACGTATCCATGTTCTTATGTTGTTCGAGCATCCCCAAAGTTAAGTCACATATAAATATGAAGATTTGGTCCTCGACCAACCGTCTTAAAAGGAAACGAAGTATAATGTCGGAAGAATCTGAAGCTGGAAGTCAACCAGACCACCACAAAAAGACCGTAAACCGGGAGAGTCACGGTTTTGTTTGTTTTTTTTTTGTCAAAATACGATCGGGACTGAGCACCATCCTTCCCCGATTACTGGGTACGCCCTTGTACTTGGCCATAGGTAGGTCTACAGAAATCAGAATTTTCTAAGCTTCTAATGCAGAGGTAAATACGATTAAAATGGCCTCAAAACATGGGGGAAAAGAAATGCTTAAATACTGGATCAAAACACTTTTTTGGTTGTTAATTCCAAATCGGGTAACTTGCTGAGTAACGTCTTTATGGCAGATCGTAGCCTGTATGCCTTGATCTCTAGAAGATATCTGGTAATCAGAATTTTTGGTGACCAAGGTTTTTCAAGCTCATCCTATGTACAAATTTAACGCTGATTCTAAAAAAAGCAGTCTTATTGACCCCACTCAAGACATTTTGGCCATTCCGGCTATTTTTGGTCAAAAATTACCAGTTTGGTCAAATTTTGTTAAATAATCAAAATTGCTGGTGACCATATTTTGACCATCCTATTCTATGTAAAAACTTGTGTTGAATCCAAAGAAATTAGTCTTATCGACACCGCTCATGAAATTTTGGCTATTTTGGCCAAAAAGAACCATTTTGACCAAATTTGGTTAAATAATCAGAATTGTTGGTGACCATGTTTTGACCATCTTATCCTATGTAAAGGTTATGCTGATTCCAAAAAAGCAGTCTTATTGACCCCACTCAAGACATTTTTGCCATTTCGGCCATTTTTGTTAAAAAATAACCATTTTTGGCCAAATTTGGTTACATAATCAGACTTGTTGGTGATCATGTTTTGACCATTCTATCTTATGTAAACACATGTGTTGAATCCAAAAACAGCAGTCTTACTGACGCCACTCGTGACAATTTGGCTATTTCGGCCAATTTTGGTCAAAAATGACCATTTTCATCAAATTTGGTTAAATAATCAGAACAATTGGTGACCATGTTTTGACCATCCTACCCTATGTAAATGTGTTGAGTTAAAAAAAAACAGTTTTATTGACACCACTCATGATATTTTGGTAATTTTGCTACTTTTTGGCCAAAATGAGAATTTTGGCCAAATTTGATGAAATAATAAGAATCATTGTGGCCAGGTTTTTAACATACTATCCTGTGTAAAATAGTGTGCTTAATTTAATTTCCAAAAAAGATGTCTTATTGATCTCAATCATGTCATTTTTTAAAATTTTTTTGGTCATTTTAGCCAACAATCACAATTTTTAACCAAAGGTGTAAAATGTTTACAATTTTTGTTGGCCATATTTTGAACCTTCTATCATATATATGTGGAAAAGGTAATTAATCCAAAAAAATATGATTCACCACATGACATTTTGGCCATTTGGGCCACCTTTCTACCAAAAGTGAGCATTTTTACCATCATTGTCAAAGAAAACTAGAATTTTTGGTGATCATGTTTGGCCAAACCTATCTTACGTAACACAAAATGTGCTGATCCACAAAATAGCAGTTTTATTCGTATCATTGTCTCTGCATTTAGGCAGTATAAAAAAGATGGTCTTGAAACCATATTTAGTACACAGGCACATAAAGTCCACTTTGTCTGTGAAAGAATAAGGAACATTGAGCAACAGACAAGAGAGGCAAGTGATAGATCATTTTAACATTACAGGGGAAGATCAGGTACGTCCCAAAGATTTCAGACTTGCCTTGAGATCACCAAGATTTAAAACTACCCTTCTCAAGTTTTTCAGGAATTGAAAGGTGCCAAGTATGCACCTATCATTTGAACAAACTATTGTTATTGTTGTACATGAGGAGCAGTGCCTTCAGTACACAGCAGGTCTATCTGGAACTATAGAGCATAATGAGGCATCACAGTTTGTATGCTCATATGTGGAGGCTGAAACGAGATTGCCATATCATCTCAGTGTGCTATCTAAAGCAGTTCCAGGTCAGAAAGTAGTTGTCCGTTCAACGATGCTGATATCATGATTATCCTTCTACATCATTCCAGACAAATTGAGGAATATTTTTAGGTTCAAGTGACAATACCAGACGATATAACCATATCACAGTTTTTTTGGTATAATTCTTTGCAAGACATTGCCCGGTTATCATGCTATGACAGAATATGGCATACGCCATTTTTTAGAAAAGAAAACGTTAACCCATTTAAAGGTACCTGAAAAGGCCACTCTTCATTTTTAAAGGCAGCAATATTGGAGATGGCACTACTTTTATTGATAGTTATAGCCTGTAGAAAAATATTCGTGTTGCAGTTATGGATCAAAGCGCATTTTCATCCACGAATGATAGTGGCTATGATGTATTTGTGCCGTTGAATTTGATGACGAAGATGACAGTGATAATGTTAGAGCAGATAGCCAATTCAATGTAGCCAGACCCGAATACAATTTAATAGAACAATTATAACAAGATTAGTGTAATCTAAGATTAGTCTAATCTATTATGGTACAGCATCGGAAAGGATTTTCAAATTGCGGTTACCTGCCATGCTGATTACTTGGCAGTTATGACCAACATGGTCATTTGTGGCTAAAAAGTGACCAAAATGGCCAAAATGTCGTGAGTCGGGTTCACTAGACTAATTGCTTAGGAATGACCAAATGGTCATTTTTTGACAAAATTTGCCAAAAAAAATTCAATATGCCAATGGACGAGATCAATAAGACTTATTTTTTATTCAGCATACATTTTACATGAAATATTTTCAAAACATGGTCACCGATGAATCTGATTATTTCATCAAATTTGGCCGAAATGGTCATTTTGGTCAAAAAGTGGCAAAATGATCAAAATACCATGAGTGGCGTCAATAAGACTGTTTTTTACTTTTTAATTCAGCATTATGTGTTTACATAGGATAAAATGGTCAAAACATGGTCACCAATTATTATTCTGAAATCCGAAAGGTCCACTAATCAACCTCAATTAAGAAAGTATAATGCATACTCCAAGCAATGAGATACACGCCATCGTGACAGGATTCAATTGAATTAGCCTATTTAACCAAAATTGGTCAAAATGGTCAGTTTTGACCAAAATTGGCCGAAATCGCCAAATTGTCACGAGTGGCGTCAATGAGACTGCTGTTTTTGGATTCAACACATGCGTTTACATATGATAAGATGGTCAAAAAATGGTCACCAACAATTCTGATGATTTCACCAAAGTTGGTCAAAAATAGTCATTTTTGGCCAAGTGTTGTCAATAGGACTGCTGTTTTTGAATTCAACACATGTTTTTATATTGGATAGGATATTCAAAACATAGTAACTAACAATTCTAATTATTTAACCAAATTTGGTCACAAATGGTCATTTTGGCCAAAATTGGCTAAAATAGTCAAATACTCACTCACTCACAATTTTGATTATGTAACAAAATTTGACAAAAAATGGTCATTTTTGACCAAAAAGTGGCCGAAATGGTCAAAATGCCTTGAGTGGGGTCAATAAGACTGCTTTTTCTGGAACCAGGGTATTTTTTTTACATAGGATAAGCTTGAAAAACCTTGGTCACTAAAATTTCTGATTAAATACAGTTATCTCCTGGAGTATTGGCGATTGCTGTCCGGTGGGATGTGCAGAACAAGCTTCAATAAACCGCAGACCATAGGATCTGTGAATAAACGGTTGAAGTTCCATGTGGACGCAGAAGTCTCCGACATCGTAGAGGAGCCTCCTCATAAAAATGTTACGAAGATGGCGACTTCTTGTGGTGATAAATTAAGCCTTTGAAAGAAGTATCGCAAACGTACCCCATGAAATGTACCCGTCAATGAATAACTTACACTATCTCCAACAAAGTATCCATCGCCATCATTATTTTCCCTTAAAAGTAATTCTAATGCGGGTACGTAACTTTCGAATTTCGCATACAATTTTTTCTTGGTAGTTTCCTGAAAGCAAAACAAAATCTCAGCTTGATAGGCCCGACGATGCATAAATATGGGGTAAGGTATGGCAAAATCACCAAGTTGTCGCACAGCTTGATAGGGCCGACGATGTATAAATATGGGGCAAGGCATGGCAAAGCCACTAAGTTGTCGCACAGGAAGTTATTGAGAAATATGCAAATAAACAAGAAGAAATATAGACAAATACATACGAAATTTGTGTCTATTTTGTTCCATAACTTTGGTTGTAAATGTCCGATTTTGATAATTGACCCCTCATTTTTAAAGCTTACAATAAGTTTAATATAGATGCAATGTTATATCAATTTTGCGATAATTGTGGGGTTTTCCATGACATATACACTTCAATAGCTATACAATTTTTTTGCTGTTAATATTGTTTTTTAAATTATGTTTTTTTATTTATATCCAACAGCAGGTCTCGACAATATATGAATAGGATGAATATACTAGGCCTATATCATTAAAAGAAGTCTCATTAGAAGGCTTGGGCAGTGGCATTGTTTTCCGCTTTCTCTTGTTAACATAGGCCTAGGCCTATACCCACTAAGGGTTGCTTACCAACAATTTTTGTCCGAATGGTTACACGGTGGACAAAAGCGCCAAATTTGGCATGAGGCTTCCTTTGGTGCTACCAATTGATTTTTGTCTAGGAACCACCCTGAACGCTTCCGATTTTTCAAGATGGCGGCCAAAATAGGCCTACAAAATGGCCACCATTTTATGTAACAACGTACCGTATATCTCGGCAACTACTGGTTGAAAAGTGTTGATTTTGGTGACAAACTGTTCAGAATACTAATATTCCTATGTGACATAATGAAACATTTTGTCAAAAAATGGCTTAAATGGGTTCAATGACCTTTGACCTATTCCATGGAATGTCATCATATCTCCGTAACTACTGTTCATAGAGAGTCGTATGTGGTGTCAACATGCTCACAACATAAACATTTCTATTCTGTAATGGAACATTTAGTCAGAAAATTATCATAAATGGGGTTATTGACCCTTTGTCTTGCTGTATTTAGATTTCCATTACCTCCTCCTCCAGAATTACTAGTCATAGAAAGTCATCTCGGCAACTACTGGTCGACGAGTGTTGATTTTGGTGGCACTCTGTTCAAAATACTCATATTCCTATGTGATCTAATGAAACACTTTGTCAACAAATGACTGGAAATGGGGTCAATGACCTTTGACCTTCATAACTATCATTCATAGAGTGTCTTATACGGTGTCAAAATTCTCAAAACATCAACAATTCTATTCATTAGGTTATTGACCTTTGGCCTACTGTCTTTAGATTATCATTGTTATATCTGTAGAATTATTAGTCGTCGAGAGTCATATCTTGGCAACTACCGGTCGATGAGTGTTGATTTTTGGGGCAAACTCTTCAGAATACTAATATTCGTATCTGACCTAATAGGACATTTTGTAAAAAAAAATGACCAGAAATGGGGTCAATGACCTTTGACCTACTTGCTTTAGATTTTCATTACATATCCGGAATTATTAGTCGTAGAGTGTCATATGAGGTGTCAAAATACTCAGAACACCAACATTTTTATTTGCTGAATGCAACATTTTGTCAAAAAATACCGGAAATGGGGACAGTTATACATCTCTTTTGCAAAGTAGAGATGGTGTTATCATTGATTTCTCTCCATATGAGGTTCAGTCATATCCCATTTCCCTTTCTGATTTTTGCAAGCTACCAAGTAAAACATTCTAAACTATTACAAAACTAAAGTTCAAAACCAGTATTTGAGTGTAAAGTACTGAATGGTGCTGTGAAAATGTAAAACTAGTGTGGGAGCATTCCATAAATCCAGATATGTCCGAGTTATGGCCAAGCGATTAGAGCAGGAGAACCGTGAACAAGAGCAAAAACAACAGCACGGGTGGTGGAATAATTATTCTCGGATAAGGAATATAACCAATAGGCCCATATGTACACAAACAACTCAATTGTACCGTAGAATCCAGTAAACATTTCGAGTTGGAACTACTGTGCCTTATAGTGTACTGGTCCACACACACCCCTGTCTTGGACAGATGAAAGTGCATAAATACAAGCCAGTACTTCTAGGTGACAGGAAGTGGTCCTTAGGGGAGTAGAAAGTCATGAATGTGTAACATCTGGTCCACCATGCCTTCAAGCTACCAAGAGATTTCAATTAGAATTTCTTTCATCAAAGGTAGCAAGTTTGAAATGTTCTATAGACTAGTTACGGAGACATCCCATGGAATAGATCAATGTCCTTTAAAGTCAATTTTGACAAAACCTTTAATTTTATCACATGAATATGAGTATTCTGAACAGTTTTCCACCAAATTCAACACTTTACAACCGATATTTGCTGGGATATAACTCTCTATGACTAATAATTTTTGCGATATAATGAAAATCTAAAGATAGTAAGTCAAAGTTCAATAACCTAATTTAATGTAAATTTCTGACTAAATTTTTCATTACAGTGAATAAAAATGTTTATGTTCTGAGCATTTTGACACCACAAAAATAATAGTTACAGAGATATGATGACATTCCATGGAATATGTCATAGGTCAATGACCACAGTTCTCGTCATTTTTTGGATAAATGTTACATTAAGTCACTGTCATACGAGTATTAGTATTCTGAACAATTTGCCACCAAAAGTAATACTCTTCGACCAGTAGTTGCCGAGATATGACCCTCTATGACAAATAATTCTGGACATATAAGGACAATTTAAAGACAGAAGGTCAAAGGTCAATAACCTCATTTAAGGTCATTTTCTGACTAAATGTTTCATTACAGTGAATATAAATGTTCATGTTCTGAGCATTTTGACACCACATACGACTCTCTATGAATAGTAGTAGTAAAAATCGGAAGTATTCAGGGTGGCTCCTACAGTAGGCTAAAATCAATTTATAGCTCCATGACAAATTTGGCACTTTTGTCCGCCGTGTAACGATTAAGTGGCTAAGCGACCCTACTATCGTGACACCACGAAAAATCAAATATGCTCGAAAGGTTCACTAATCAACTTCAAATAAGAAATTATAGTACATAGGCCTCACTCCAAGCAATGAGGTACATGCCATCGTGACAGGATTCGATATTTCGACATAAATTATGTCATCATCAGGAATGCCTGATGATGAACAAATTTATTATACTCAATTATGAACTGTTTAATTATATATGATGTCCTATGTAAACCTCCGGTTCGAGTAATTTGCGTTTGGAGGTTCAAAATGGTATAAATAAACGAAGGTGTGCAGCAGCCTATGCATTTTTAAACATCCATAGGCCACCATCGCGCAGGACAAGAGTATTAGCCCTGTTCACAATATTAAGACTGCCCTTCTTGGCCACAAACAAATTATGTATACTGTATTTGAATTATACTAACCTTATCTTCACCTTTGGCATGATATATGTAATGATAGAATAACTGAATAATATCTAATATAGCATTATAAACGCTGTCAATTCGTGAGCTTTCCCAATTGTTCTTGCCATAATATCCTGAAAAAAAACAATAAATAATTGACTTTATAATTGTTTACAAATTGTTTATTTTACCCACCTGCTATGGTTTAACGGTTTTAACAGAGAACGGCCTGTATTATTTAACCGGATTAACAGACTAGACCTACTGGTTTTTTTTATCTTCAACTTCAACTTCAAAGTAACATTTATTAACTTCCTTGATTTCAAATATTGATATTGTATTAGAGAAAAAAAACATAAGAAACAAGGAAGAGGGCAAAATCCCAGAAAGAATCAAAAGATCTTGTGATGGGCCAGCCCGGCAAAGACAAACAGGTTCAATGAACTATGCCTTACATGGATCAGCAGACTGCTATATTTTTACTGGAGTATAATTTAACCGGGTTAACGGACTAGACCACTGGTATAACAGGTTCAATGAACTATGTCTACTTACCTGGATCAGCAGACTGCTATATTTTTACTGGGGTATAACGGGGTTAACAGACTAGACCTACTGGTTTAACAGGTTCAATGAACTATGTCTTACCTGGATCAGCAGACTGCTATCATTTTTTACTGGGGTATAACGGGGTTCTGGTTTAACAGGTTCAATGAACTATGTCTTACCTGGATCAGCAGACTGCTATATTTTTACCAGTGGGGTATAACGGGATGCTATGTTTTCTACTAAGTTTTAACTGCGGTAAAGGAGTGACAGCAGTAATATTGCTACCTAACCTAGTTTTGACAAAAAAAAGAACCTGATTGCCCTATTTTGCGTCCTTTTTTCCTTGAGTAGAAAAAATATTGTATATGTTGTATTTATTGTATACACCTTTTCATGTAATCGTTTATGCCATTTTTGCGTCATTGGGCATTTGAAACTGCGATCAGTGCTGAGTGAAAAAAATATTTAGTTTACATGTAGAGATAGAATTGTTTACATATACTGATTACAGGATATGCTCAAGGTTAGGCCTATTTAGTATAGCTTTGAACAGGCTACACAATAACAATATAATTACATTTCTATAATGCTAACTCAGTAAATACTGCACCATTTTTGTTCATTAAAAAAGTATAATGGTTGTAAACCTTAGTATAAAAGCACATTTATGGGTAACATATTTATAAGAAAATGATTTTTATCTTATTTTAATACAAAAACCAATGCAGCAATAGTTATAAGAAACGCAGATAATAAATCATTACATATAATCAGTTACGTACTTAGCGTACAATTAAACGTTAAGGCCCTATAACGTCATTTTATTAGTAATTTGCTTCCATAGAAAGACTCCGTTTACACGAGGCAAAAAGACAAGTTTACTGCTTCATCAAAGAAAATGTCACATCGCCTTCTATCATCATATAGGCCTATGCTACATGTCAACATTACACTTCCGATATAAATATGTATGCATAATACGTGAGGCTCATACATGGGGACCCATTTTGGACGTGTCAAGCATGCATTGTAATTTCTCACGCATGAGAAGAATTCGTTAAAATATATAATAATAGTGAGGTTTCGCAACTTTACGAAATACGAATACGAAAACGGATACGTCGTAAATTCTTGTAACGTCTGAGTAGAACACTTTGAATATCGGTCACAGTTGGTCAGTATTTTACGTCGATCATCAACAATTCATACGTAGAAAATTTGATATTATTTTGAACACATTTTGGAACTTTAAAAAATTGAAGTGTGACGTATCCGTTTTCGTTTTCGTATTTCGTAAGTTTGCGAAACCTCACTAATACCGGACGTATACCCCAGAAACCCCATTGCAAACTAAGATACAGTCCCGAGTAAAAAAATTAGGCCAATTGTCTTTTCGCCTCGTGTAAACGGAGTCTTTCTAGGGAAGCAAATTTACTTTACCAAATTCACGGGCCAAGTAATTTGCAATTGCCTGTGACATTCCTATGGTTTTCCCATCTACCTTCAAGTTCGGTAGCACTTGAAATGCCGCTTCTGTGAAGATAAAAAGCATAATTACGTAATCACAAGATTTTGTATGGGTTTCACTGTTTTTTATACAAAAATATCCCTTCTAATAAATAATAAATTTATAAATATGAGATTTATATTCATATAACTTATCTCGAGATTATTATTTTCTCTAACAGATCACTACAACTGTAACAGTACCTGAATGTTTCATACCCAAAAAGAAGAGGGCGGGATTTGTCAGGCTCGTATGCTGGGTTGTGAATGAGAGGGTTCTTTCTCCGAAAAAAAAGACCTTCGTCAGTACACGTCTATGGCTCGAAAAAAATGGAGCGGGGCTCTTTCCACAATACGGGCTTCTTCTGTCCACGATACGGGCTTTATCTGTCCACATTACGGCCTTTATCTGTCCACATTACGGCCTTTATCTATCCACAATACCGTGCGGGTTGAGGACGCTCTTCTCAACAATACGGGCTTTCACCTGTCCACATTACTGGCTTTATCTGTCCACAATACGGGCTTTATCTGTCCATAATACGGGCTTTTTTGTCTGTATACATTACTGGATTTTTATCTGTCCACAATACGGGCTTTATCTGTCCACAATACGGGCTTAGGGCGCTCTTGTCCACAATACGGCCTTTCACCTGTCCCCATTACGGGCTCGTAAATTATCATTAAGCGCCTCGGTTGCCAAAATTTACCAGGAATACTTCAGTATCGAACCGTCTTTCGAACCTACCGAAACAGCTTGGACTAGGGTTACTCAAGGAATACGGGTCGTAAACTACATATTAAGAAGATGCCTTGGTTTAAAAATAGAGCGGCGCTCCCTCTTGGAACATTGTGATGTGTAAGAAAGTATAATGCATACTCCAATCAAGGAGGTTTTTTGTTTGATAAAAATTGATGGGTTTTCAGCACTCCACTTTGCCGATTCCTGGATACGCCCTGAACTCTAATTATATTCAGGTCAGATAATGCACGCCTGGTCCAGAAAGCAAGATGTACACCATCATCATGTATTAATCAAATATTTTGGCATTTGTTACGGCGTCATCAGATGAACATAATCAAAAGACAATCTCCTTCATTGGAACTAATCCAAGAATTATTTATAATGGGCCTCTTGCCCAAAAGGTATAAATTATACAATTTGCAAACATAATTGCAATATCCGAAGGCATTGAAATATTTGTTTCGAAGTTTAAGCGAGTAAAAAAACATTCAGGCATAATTGATAAGGCTTAGATATAATACACGCATGGTAAAGCAATTATTCGGGGTATGCTTATACTACTGTTACCAGCAAAAATAAAAATTTATGTAGCACACTATTGAACATTAACCCGAACGATCTACTCTTCCTCGTTAAGGTTAAATTTTTTAGTGACTTTATAATCGGTGATGCATTTAGAGGGAGACTTTTAGGCTTTGCCTTCTCCTCTCTAATTTGAGTGGGTTTTAAAAAAAGAGACTTATTAAAGAGAACATTAAGTCTCTCATACAGACCCTAAGAGGAAAATCGGGGCAATTTTGTGTAAAGCCCTTTTAACTTGTCAAACTTATATCGCATGCGGTACCTGCCACTTTGACCATCATTATAACCCCTACCAGGGGCGGATTTAGAGATATGTGAGTTCGCATCCGGCGCCCATCCCACCTTATAATATCAAAGTAAATTTGTACCAACCCTTTATAATAGTGAGGTTTTGCAACTTTACAAAATACTACGGAAACAGATGTGTTCAAAAATATATTCAATTTTCTACCTACGAATAGTTGATGATCGTCGTAAAATACTAACCGACTGTGACTGATATTCCAGGTGTTCTATTCAAACCTTACAAGGATTTATGACGTATCCGTTTTCGTACTTCGTGAAGTTGGGTTGGGGTACATGGACCTAATAGACACATTAGACTCCATCAAATGACCCGTTTTCCAAATTATCCCCCCCCATAGAACATTTTTTAATATAATAATCCTAGACGCTCATACAGAGCATCTTGGACTATACATTCGAAAAGTGGAGATCTCCAATCACATTTTTTAAAATCTTTACAGTTTTTACTCTTTTATTTTTTTTTGTAGGTTGATGACGGAGGGCACGTATCCCGTGCCCCCGAATCCGCGCCTGCATTCGGTTGATCCACACATTTATTTGACATTCGGGCCCCTGGCCGATGATTCCAAGACGATCGGGCCAATGAGATCGACGGGAACCTAAAGATGATCGGGGCCCAGCGACATCGAAGAATCCAAGATGATCGGACCCAGCGACATCGAGGATCTCAAAATGATAGGGTACAGCGACATCGAGAATTGCAAGACGATCGGGGCCCACGACATCGAGGATCCAAAGACGATCGTCCAACGACATCGAGGATCTCAAGATGATACCCGCCGACATCGAGGATTCAAAGACGATCGGGCCAACTTTTACTGGCCCGATTGTCATGAACAGATGCGGCGGAACGTTTTTGGATCGGGGAGGGGGACCGAGGTTAAATTTTGCTCTGCCACGGTATCCCAGTCCGATTTGAATACGACAAGCATAAAAAAGGTTATCGCCTATAAGTCTGTGGTGTTCTGGTCCCTAAAGGTGGTTTTCAGGCTATTTTTATTCCTTTTGACCTCTGAAGGGAAGTGATTTTATGCTTGTGATATTTCGGGGGGGGGGGGGGTG
>JAOTQE010116219.1:0-24762 GCA_025631205.1 Nesometra sesokonis
AAATAAAATATTTAGAATTTAAAAATTATAATCGTTATAATTTTACGACTTTATGAAATGTCTTAGAACATGGGTAAATATATTTCAGACCTTTGCAAATATTCGATGTCTTAAAAAGGAGTACTAAAAATGCATGATACTGCAAACATCTAGGCCTGGCCTAGGCTTAGGCGACCCCTAGCAATATTATTCAATATTTGTTATGCGGTTTTCATAGGAATCCGCAAAATCCGCAGAATCCGCTAAAAAGAACTCCCCCTCTCTAAAGTAGGCCCACATTCTTTTCATATTTAAGATAATCTGAATTGCTTATTTTATGATTTTCAAGTTACATATTAATTTTTATTATTAGCATGATCACATTTCCATATTTGTATTACTGTATCACGTTTTACTTTGGGTAGCATAAAAAAAGTAAAAAGGTGTTTGTTTGACCATATTATTAAGATAAATATAATATGGCCTAGGCCATAGGCCTGGGATATTTATTTTTGCCTGTACAAATACTGACAATTAGTATAAAATAAGACGTTAAAACTATCCATTACAGTACTGGTCCTAGCCTAGCTAAAGTAAGATGGCCGCAGCTGGAACCACAAAGAAAAGATGCAAAAAAGGAGCCTCTCTCCTCTAGCCTAGGCCTAAATAATTAATAACCACTGCATTAATAATAGAAAGCCTTCATAGAACCATGGGCAGTGGGAAACTCCTACGGGTGGTGACGCAGGTCCATCTAGTTACACAGGTCTCCCCTATTCAGGTCTAGGCCCTAGGCTTACTTTAACTTGGTTAACAGTATTGTCTAACAGGGAGATATCGAACTTAATAGCCGTCGGTAATAAGCAAACGTCACCGTCATAGAAATTGGAAGGGGGCCTAGCTAACCCGAACAGGTTCAGACAATTATTTCTACTAACCTCCAGTTACAAGAAAGTATGAACCTAATACAATTGCATAAACTGTCATTGCACTAGGTGATTTTAGCCACGAAGGCTTTTTCAAGCGAAGATAAGGACATTCTAAAACTGTAAACGGGATTGAAAACAGAGTCTCCATCTTGACTTTTTCGAGCCACGTAGAAAAAGGTTGCCAGAAAGTTTTCGCCCTACGAAACGCATTTTGTGCCAAAAACCAGTACAACAAAAATGATAAAAGGTTTTAAAACTCAAATTACAATAAAATTTTACATTAACAGGGAAATTATTGCATTTTTTTCAATCACAATATCTTTATTTATACGACATGATAGCAATGAATAAAAGGTCTGGATTAAATATATATAAAAAATAGTATATAAAAAATAGTTCATTGCAAAATACAAATACAAAAATGCTAAACAGCTAAGTAGCTAAATTGTAGGCCTAATTTTAACAAGGAAATTGTCACGTGTACTAAAATAAATGTACAGAAGAAAAAATTAATACTGAGAACCAAAAATTAATTTTCGATCAACATTACCAAAAATCAGGTATTTATTCTGTGTAGGCCTACTGTATATTTTAATTTTGTAAAACAATGATAACTAATACCGTTACAGCAAAACTTGCCTAAATCGACTGTCCTGAAGTCAAAATTATGGAATTAAGTTACACCGTTACTAATCTTACTGTAGTACCATTTGTCATTTCCTTCTCCTGTTTTTTTGACATTATGTTTATATGACATTCAGGGGCGATGCAGACTTTAGGAAAAGGGGGCCAGAAGGGGGTCCGGTAGAGAGTCAACGTTTTAGGAGGGTCCGGTGATGCTCCCCCGGGAAATTTTGGTCTTTAGATGTCCTGAAATGGCCTCAGGGTGTTTAGAGATCTATTAAATCTTGTCTTGTGATTGCTGAATATTTTCATTTTATAGACAATGCAAATAATATTGATATATTTTACTTTCCGAAAGGGGGATGGGGTCGCGGCCCCGCCCCCACCCCACTTAAGTCCGTCCCTGATATTTAAAAAAATCTATCATCTGCTTGGTTGATGAACCAGATGTAGACGAGAGAGCTCAATACAATAGGTCTATGGTATGTAGAGCGGTATTAGTCAAATAAAACAGTACACTAGTGTGAAGACTCAACATTTTATTGCACTACATCCTGTTGAGTACACCAATGAAACAGCCCGTAGTGCAATGTTGAGTAACCCAGTGTCCTGTTTTATTTGACTATTTATCATGTTCATAAAATTCTTGTACTGTCATTTTTACGGGGCATTTCACAGTATTTTTTTTTGCCCCGGACAAGACATTTTGGAGAATACAACAAGCCATATCTCAAAAATCTGAATGAAAAAATTATTAAAACTAAAATAGGTATTTACATATATCCTTAAGGTTAAATCTTAAAAAGAAAAAAAAATAACACGCTCAAGAAAAAAAAAATTAATAATTTGGGCTGTTGCGGACGGGACAGCAATCGGACATGATATTTAGAGAAGTTTACAAATTCTAATATTCCTCCTCTGTTGAAAGTGAATTCTAAATCTATGTTAAATTACTTTGCCAGACAGTTGTTGTAAATACCCAAATGCAATCTATAAATGATAACTGCAAATTTATTAAATAATATTAATTATATTGCGTTGTGGACGGAACATTTTCTAATGATGCGGACGGGACAACTTTGTCCGGTGTAATTAATACTATAGTTTTCAATTTAAAAAAATCAAACACACTTCACCTAAACATTTAATTTGCAACTAAAAACAAAATTAAATAATTTTAAGCTCAAATTAAATACTATTTTTAATAAAATTATTAATTTTAATTCCATCACAGTTTCTGTGTCTGTCGGTTTCCATAAC
Organism: Nesometra sesokonis; assembly: GCA_025631205.1. Classification (NCBI taxonomy): domain Eukaryota; kingdom Metazoa; phylum Echinodermata; class Crinoidea; order Comatulida; family Antedonidae; genus Nesometra; species Nesometra sesokonis. Next base: position 2,793 of record JAOTQE010116219.1, read on the forward strand.
AAAACTTTTTGTGCATTGGTAAACAGGAAACTGTTAATTAATTCATTGTTTAGTAAATATTTTTTTTCTAATCAAGAAAAAACAATTTACTTATTTTTGTACTAAAATAATGTATTTTAAATAACTAAAATAAAAGTTATTTGTGAAAATGAAAAAAAATGTCCCGTCTGGGACAATATCATATTTATAATACTGTAATAATTTATGCAAAACTCAACATTTGTTAACAATTTGTTGATCAACTATTAAAAACATTCACTGGTTGTAGGAAAGTAAACAAATTACCGTTTTGTTTTACCAAAATGAGTACTTGCTAGAACAAAAATACTTGTTGTTTGTAAATATATCAAATAATGTTCCGTCCGGGACAAAATTTTAGCCAAAAAAAAAGGTTACAAAAAAACTTGTTCATAACCTTTTGAGATGTGATCCCTAGTAGGAGGAAACTAGATATTTAAATAGTAATTCATGTCATTAGTTTTTAAATAAATCTAAAAAAATTAACTCAAATGTCCCGGATGGGACAATTATGAAATATTATATCAATTTATGAAATTAATAAAAGCAAAATTGTCAAACAAATATACGATTACAGTATATGCAAGGTGGACACAAAGTAACTATATCTTAACAAAAATTTGTATATGGATGTATAATAGGAAAAATATTTGGAGTTTTTTGTTCCGTCCGCAACACAAAATATTATTTTTTCATATTTATTATCAAATAACTCAAAATTTAGCCATCAAAAATTAAAAAAAAAATTGTTCATTACAATTTGGCCTATCTAGTTTATGAATTTACCAAAATTTGTATTAAAAATGAAGATTAGAAATTTACTCTTCACGGACCAAATACTGTGGAATGCCCCTTACATATTGTATGTAGGCCTAAGGTTTCTTTTAAACCAATTAACAATCAGACTTATTTTTCAGGCCAAATTTGTTTTCAGACTCTGAAGATGGCACCGTTGGTGAAGATGGCCGAAACTGTCAGTCAGATCAGTAAATTTGCTTGGTTTGCCAAAGATTTAAACTTACACTATCTTATCACAGTATATATCGCCACCGCCATTATGATGATCATTATAATCATAATCATCATCCACGACATCATCAAAATGGTCATCATCATCATCATCAACATGCTCATTATCATCATCATCGAGTGACAGTTAATCTCCATCAACTACATTTACCACCTAGAATGGCTTAACAGGATGCTGAATAAACAAAATACAGTTGAAATTCTTGTAAGCAGACAGCCTAGTGTCCAAGTATCCACATTTTTTAGGTGTCCGCTTACAAAAACTCCAGCCGATAGAGCCCATTACAATCATTACAGTATAAGGACTTTGTAGAGAAATTTGTATTCGTTGTAAAAAATATCACTAAATTTTCCAGGATGGCTGCTTATGGGAGGTAAATTAACATACAAAAAATCTAATTTTAAGACAAAAAATGTCACGGCTGCTTACATGAGGTGGTTGCTTACGAAAGGTACCAAATTCATTAATAAGACAGGAAGAACAGACAGGCTTTTGAATTGCTGTCCATTATGGGAGGTATACACATGAGAGGTGTCTGCACAGGGAGGTTCAACTGTATGTCCAAGTGCACACAAATTCATCATTTCCTGGTGGCACTATGAGAAAGATAGACTAATAAGATTTGATGTTTAAAAAATCAATCACAACAAAAAAAAAAATAAACACTGGAAAACCGGAGCCTTTTAAAATCAAAACAAATGATAATAGAGGCAAAAATAATAAAGTTGGTCAAATTTATTGGAAGGTATACTGTACAATACATACAAATAATATGAATAGAATATAATATAAATTAATTGATATACATGTTTAATAAATTTCATTTTTATTATATATATGTTTGATGTTTAAAAAATAAATTAAAATTGAATGTGCAAACAATGTAAATCCTTTTTTTCTTATGACTGAATCAAAATAACTAAACAAATTTATGATCAAGAGTTAATTATGAAGACGTGATGACTTTTTTTAAACAGATCAAAGCATTTTAAAGTGTATGAACAGCAAAGCACCAACAGTACAGCATAATAAGACTTAGTACATCATTGTCAAGAATGAACATTTCTTGCACACAACACATGAACTGGAGATACTCCTTTTAGGCTACAACGCAAAAGCATAGCCTCCCCAATGTATAAATCATTATCAGGGTCCATACACTTTGGTTAAAAAAGTAATTCCATACTTTTTCAAAACCAAAACATAAAAAAATCCATTTTTAGACAAATATCAAATCTCTTAATTTTTAAAATTCTATTATTTACCAGCGACATATGAGTACTGTAACAGTTTTTCTAAAACACAAACTTTAAATTTATCAATTACTACAGGCCTCGATTTTTGTTTTTGTTTTGACTAGTCCACTGGGCAAGTTGACTTTACATTTCACTATCCCACAAGCAATTCAAATAGCCCATGTCTATGGCGACTTAATCTACAATGTCTAAAAGTGAGTGAGTGTATTCATTAGCCAATTGGGCTAGTAAAAATGAAAATTCACTAGCCCAGTGCAGTTTTCACTAGCCATTGTAAGCTGGGCTAGTAAAAAATCGAGCCCTGTACATTACTGTATGTACTGCTGATATTTAATCTCAGAGTCTATCCCCATCATTAAGTTACAAGTGAAAGAAAAAGTTACGAATGGCTTCGCTGTATCATGGATTTTTAGAAAAGGCATGACAAACAAATTCGCCATGTCCGCTGCTGCCGCCATCTGCAACTTAGTGTAAAATAAATAGCCTCCCCATTTTTTTTCTTGGGGAGGCAAATAACAAACAAAAATCAACCTAATTATCTAACTATTTTATCCCAAAATATTAAATATTTATTTTCACTTAAAAATGAACAAAAAAAATCATCAACATTAATTAAGATACTTGTATTAAAATAACAATATCAAACTTGAGAATAGATATTAGTGTACTTAAAATTTGTGTTTACACTGACAACTGATCAAAGGCTCCAGGCTTTTCAGGCCCGTAGCCAGGATAGAAAAAACAGACGAGGCGACTGACGATTGGGCCAGGTGGAACGATAGGACCAATATATATTACATAAATATTTCAGAATAAAAACACAAAATTTTGTAAACTTCAGACGAAGCGATCGCCTCAACTGCCTCATACTGGCTACGGCACTGCTTTTGATGGATTTCCCAAATTTTTAGCATCTACTGTTGGAAATATTTCTTCAAAGTAATTTTCAAAATTAATTTTTTTTGCCATTTTTCAAATAACAAGAAAATACATATTTGACCTTATAAAAACTGATCAAATTTCTTTGAAAGTCAAAGATGTACAAACAATATCATTGGGCATGACATTGTAACAGTTATAGCTATATCATGACTATAGGCAGTGAATATATGGAGGCATCACCACAACCTTGCATCATCATTGAGAAAAAGTTCAGATATTCACTAAAATAGGTTTGGTCATATTTTTTGAGAAATTTTGTTTTAATTGATTTTGGGTGCTGATTGGTAGTTTTTTAAATGTTTATTTTATTGAGGACAATTTTCTCAAAACATTTCCATATTTTTAAAATTCCAAATGTTCATATCTTGGGATCAATTTATCCTATGAATGTAATATAAAGTTCAGATTGCACACTATGTTATACTTACTATTAGAATGTACTACTACTACCCTTTTCCATGAGGCTAACTTTAAGGCGAGATCTCACATACTTAGCCGCTTAATATCTAAATTAAAATTAAGTAAGATATTTGTGAGGTCTCACCACAAAATGAATCTCATGGTAGAAAAAAATCAAAATTGAGTCATTGATACCTTCTAATAGGGCATAACATAAGACGTAATCTACACTTTGAATGACATTCATTAGACCAGTAGATCTAAAAATATGAGCATTTGAAGTTTTCATGAATGAAAATACAGTTTTGAGAAAATTGCCCATAAAGCAATCAACAAATAATCAATTAAAAGACTATAAATCTCAGAAAGTCTGCATGAAGGATACTTTCCTGTAGGAAAATTGACATAAAAATTATATTTTAATTAAGTATATGTACCATAGTACTCATAATTAAATAAAACTAAATTTCTCAAAAATTGGACTTCAGAACTATTTTGGTGATTATCTCAATTTGAAAAATTTCACCTGCGATGCAACTTAGTTTGTGGTGAGACCTCACAATTATTCATCATGTCCTCTCATTATTGTCAACTAATATCAAAGTCTGGAAAATGTTGTAGTATGTTTGTGTTTTTAGCAACCTGTGAATATTAATGTGAAACATATTATTCTACATAAGTAAATCTAATCTGGGTTGAGAACCAGACAAATACATAAAAACACTTAATGAAATATAGATTTGTATTTAACAACCTGGTGAACTTTAATGTGAATCAGGTTATTTTACTAAATAAGTTGTTTTAATCAGAAAAATATATTGAAGCACCTAACGTAACATGGGTTGTATTTTTAGCAACCTCTGGAATTTTGCTGTGAACCAGGCTATTGTACTAAACAATAAGTTGTTTTAATCGGTGTTGAGAACCAGGCAAACTCCTTGAAGAACCCAATGGGATGTGTGCTCAGCGGTAGCAAGATCAGCTTCAAACACGAGACCAACACCCATTGCATTACGGCGCTGTGAAGTTGTGTAGACTGGAGTTCTGAATGTATTCTGATGAAAAAATAAAAAAATACACATTTTCATCAGATAAATAATGAATTAATAAAACACAGTAAAGGCAAAGAAGTCTCATACACAATGCTAATCATAGGGGAATAACTGTTAGGAGCTCATTATTCCTTTTCCTGCCACCTTTTTAACCTTCTTTGGTATATACAATTATTCTTACTAATTCACAATTTAGTGAGAGCCATCCTTGCCAGGAATTAAATCCGGTTCAATGGTTTGACAGACAAGTGTAGTAATCACTCGACTAACTTGACTACTGCATAATAAAACATGATACTACTTAAATTATTGAATAAGTGCCGTAGTTCTAAAAACATTTTTTTGAGGTTTCAGTGAGGGCTTGTTTCTGGGCAATGCCTCTTAAAGGAATAGACATGGATACTAGCAGTAGTGCAGTAGCATATGCATAGGTTTTACATTCAATTAAAAAATATTAACTGATCAAAACACAACTTTACAATACATTATTGTTCATGAAAAAATGTTTTATTGGAGTAAATATTGCAGTCCTACAAGAAAGAAAAACACCATGAACAGAGACCAAGGAGGCACATTTATTTTTCACATCTTTGATAATATCATTGGTGCAACGCAGAGCAAGGCCAGGTCAATTCCAGTTAAAAACACTGACTGGTGGCACTATTGCTGTTTACAGTATATATTTGCCGGTTCTCCAAAGGAACATCTGTTGAGAATCTTCATCACTGGAAAATGCGAACTGGTAGTTCATGAAAGGATAGTAAGTTTCTTCATTTTTTATTGATTTAACTAGAAAAACCATTCTCAAAAATACTTTCCAAAGCAGATGAATTTATTTCAACATTACCGGGTTACTCATTTAAACAATTTTTCTTGAAGCGTTTCAACACAGAATATGTCATTTTGCTAATGTTCCACTGTTGCTTTGGTACTAGAAGAAACACAGACTGGATCTGAACCCATGACCTTGAGGATTTGAACCCACGACCTTAAACACATTAAACAACTAACTAACAAACTCATACACTTACCTGTAGCTTGAGTCTGTGAGCCTCAATTGGTATCACTTTCAGTATAGGTAGTTGTTCTATCAACTGCTTTGGACGAGGTCGTTCAAGACAACTGTCCTCACGGTTCCAAGCAGCGCCCTCTAGGTAAAGCCCGGATACAAAACAACCTGAAAAAGGTGGTTAATATAATTTTAAAATATCTAAAAATTCTGGTGCATTTATTTTTTCTTGTGTATGTCTAATGGTTATAAATTAAATTTGACATTCAATTCTTAATGCTTTACTTAATAAAAGTTTTTAAACATGTTATGCTATGTAATAGTAAATTGAAAATAAATTAGGGGAATTTCAATGCTTACATACAAAATAATTAAAATACCACTAGGTTCTTTCAGAAGAACACCCTCCCCTCCCCGATTTGTATTTTAATATGGTATACTTGATTTTAAAAAGAAAAGTGTTACAATATTTCTTGATATTTTTTACAATAACGTAAATTACTTAAAAAAAATCTAGATTAAAATTACAAAAACATTATGTAGAATTGTCATATAATTTAGAGTATCTTACCTGAATGAGCACGCTCGCTGACCTCATCAGGGGTCATGTATTGTGTAACATTAGTGTATAGTGTTGATCTATCAAGTGGCCATCCATTCTTACGACAGGTAGCCTGCACTAATGCTGTCAGGTACGACTCGGGTATATGGAGCCCGCTCAACCACATAACTGGTGGCTCACTTTCATTTACCTACAGAAGAAAAATGTCTTTCATTATGGTCACTTGAATTTGAGCTAACAACTAGGAAAACACTTAAGAAATCATTTTGTTCAATAAAGGTAACATAAACGTTAAACTGAGAATACAATTTGGTGTACTACAAATATTCAATGTGTTTTTTACACCAAAGAATAAAACAAATTATAATGGCTTACAAAATTTTTAAGGTTTTTTTTAAATTTTTACTGTTTATATAACTTCAATGTTATATTGATTCTTACACTTGCTACCAAATAACTGGCATTAAACTTTTGTCCATCAACGTGAACTTACCCAAGTTGTATACTGTGCAAATCGTCTCTGGAAGTGTACCATCCAGTTGCCAAGTGACTTCAGTGTATCTGGTGCAAGCTGCCTCCATATGGCTGGAATCTGACCATTGTATAAGGAACGTGATACATTGTCTAAGACTGTACTCATACCAACTTCACCCTTTAAGGCCTACAGAAAAACAAAAAAAAAATTTTTTTAAATGTTAAATATATATTTAATTACATATTTTTATAGAATTGTAATTTAAACTGAAATAACTAAACATGTTTAAAGTACAGATGGTGCTAATATCCATGGGAATCTTATTTTTTTTTTTAATCGGGAACTGGCACAGAGCGTGAAACAGATACATATTAAAAAAATATCTTGGATGTGCTACTTTCAAATAAGTGGTACCGTAAGAATTACTAGTAATAGTATCTTGATGAGCTACAGCTCTACCACACTTCTAAATCCATTTGTCTAAAAAAAGTGCATTACTTTATTAACTAATCAAATGGGCTATATACTGCCCTCTTTGAAATGTTTGATGTTGATGTTTTCTTCTAAAACTCAGTTCTCTTGTCAAATGATAACCCAGTCTATTATAAAATGTTTAACCTGCAATTAATTGAAGCTCAAGTTAAATTGCCTTCTGGTATACACAAAATAATATGGTTTTAACCCTTTCACTGCATGCCCCTGGTACTACCAGAGATAATAAAATGTCGTTAAACGGCCTTCCCCGGTACTACCGGGGGTATGATAAATCGTTATTTTAAGGTTCTTGTCTATTGCTAAACACGCCCTCTTTAGTTTTTATACTATCCACGACAAATTTCCAATTTAAAAATAAAATGCATTCTCCAGAATATGCGCCCTCTATAGTTTTTATGAAAAATTCATGTTTTTTCATGATTTTACCGAAAAAGTGTATTTGTGCCTATTTTGTTATAAAATGAAGAAAATCGTCAAAACTTTTGATATTTTAATTCATAGTATGTGTCTGCATTATAATCCAGTGTAAAAAATGTATCCAATAAACATTTCTATGAGAAAAAGTAGTTTTTTTACAGATTTCATGAAAATTGAATAAAATTGGATGCCATGACGTCATGTGATGTCATCGTTATGCAAATTACCAATTTTTTCCCCTCTCACAATAGACCATCACCTTGCCTACCCTAACACACAAAAATAAATTTGAAATAATATCGTTTAGTATTTTTTTGAAATTTATTTAAAATATCATCTACTTTCCATACTACGCACACAGGTGGGATTAATGCCCAGCAGTGAAAGGGTTAATACACATGAAACACCCTCTAACTTTCTCAACCATCACAATAAAGATCCATTAATTAATTAAATGGGATTTAGAGCTCTTTTAGCTGGAGCTAAAAACAGCGCCAAATTTAAGTCTCCAAAAATTAAGCATTGTGGTATTTATTCAAAGATTTTCATTAGGTACTTTAAATATATTTTATCATTATGATTATTGAAATTTGTATTATTGATTGAACGTATACTTAAGCTCAGTCCAGATTATCTAATATATTTGACAAAAAAACTTTCACATGCCTGTATATGGTTATGATGATGTCACACCATTACCATACATAGAAATACCACTACCATATATGGGTACAATCAAAGTTGATAATCTGGACTGAACTTTAAATTTGTGTAATTCTTACTCTTTGTAATTCTATCAGGGATTTTGACATCCTCATGATCAGTCTATTGAAACGTTCCAACTCTTGCAGCAGCACCACCGTCGTTGGAGAGATATCAATGCCAAACTTCTTACGTAATTTATCCAAATCAAACTGCTGGGGAAGTTTGTTCTGGATATCCGAAGCAATACCTGCAATGAAGTCCTCACGGCTAATGCCAGTTCCAGACTCTCCTGAAAACAACAATTTACAAAATAAATAAAAGTAGAAATGTTTTTTAATGGTTCAAATGACAAACAAGGGCAGTTTTCCAGCATGATTGCGGAAATCCTATGGTAGTTGTTTCTGAGATTTAATTTCAACCATCACAACCTTCATGACACACTACACAACATAATACTGAAAGGATTTGAAGTTACAAAGGCATTTAGTATTTTAGAGGCCTACCTGTTTGTGGTTGTAACTCGACTAATTGTGACCACATATCCCTTGCGGCATTAGTGTAGTAATTAATCTCGGCATTTGGGTGCAAACCAAACACTTCTGGAGTATTCGCCAATGGAAGCTCCTCAATTGCCACTGTAAAAAATGACAATAAAAATAAAATGAGTATCTGATTAAATTGACTTAATCATCATCTACTTTATATATGATAGATTAAAATTGTTAAAATAAGTGCAACATCAAAAAACCAAATCTAATAACAAGGCATGAGATGATACTACAATTAAAGCACAAAACTTAGCAAAAAAAACAAAAAAACAAAACAAAACACCACAAAGTGTAAAAACCATCTAATAATGGACAATATCAATGAGGTGGGCATAAGTCATTCTTCACATCTTCATATATACTTTTATTTTTTTAAATATCATGTCACATCCAACGGCAAGACTTCTCACTCACCGATGAAAACTGTGTCATGCTTTAAACCAGGTTTCATTATTGGGCTTAGGGAGTAGCACAGTCTATTAGGTCGTTGGAAAGACCTAGTGTGTGGCCTCTTAAAATGATATTACTTACATGTGTAGTTGTCCTTTGGTCCAAGTTCTGGGATGTGGTAATCCACTTCATCATTGTAGTAAAAGTGAAATGGTTGGAAAGTGTCGAAGATGAAGTCACCCATATACTCATCCATGTATGTGTTCAAGATACGCCTGTCAAAGTTATCAATGGCACGACCACCGTACATAACCTGGTAGAAAGAAAAAAGATGAGTAATTGATTAATTAAAAATAAAGGATTTCTAGTACCAAAAAGCAGGACCCCATTAAAAAAACAAGTATTCTAACTTATTGATTTATTACTAAAGTCATCACTACAAAGACGTTCCTACGTTATGTGAACAAAAGTAGCGCCAGCATACAGTATCTTCACAATCTCATAAATACAATGATCCTGGCCATTCTGGCCATGGATCCTGCAAGAAATCTCTACGCCTCTCAGATTGTCACTAAAAAGTTTGGGTGACAGTGTATTTTCTGTTCTTGGCCAGAGACTATGTAATAGTCTTCGTCATGAGTATATGCCAGGCACCTATTGAACTTGTCTATTTCCTAAGCAAATTTTATACAGGCATACTGGTGATTACTAAACAAATCAATAATAAGGCCTGAAAAAGATACAGTTGTGCTACTCAAGTACAAGATTTTTGACAATTTTGTTCGGTTGTTGGGAAATTTTTCAATTTTACTGTATTTTCTACAATTGTGTATTTTTTTTTATTCCTAGTCTAATTTGGGTAACTTCATGCATTTCTTAACAATTCTTGATATCTTATAAACAACAAACAAAACAGAATAGAGAAATCTGAAAGTTAAAAAAAACAGTCTTGATTTTCAAGATTCGGGTTGATTGGGAATAAAAAGCTTTTTTAAGGCCTAATAATAACAACTTTTTGCACAATAAAAAGGAGTCACAAAATGTTTCTGCTTACCTCTCCAATCAAATATTTAAGGCTGTTCCAGGGAATCTTGGTGTCACCTTGCTCATAAGCTTTGGTCAGGTACGTATTCAAGATTTCATGACAGACACGGAAGTCTGATTCATTAAAGTCGTAAGGAACGTTCCATCCAATCTTACCATATTTCCGTCTCTCCTGCACAACAGCATGGAAAAATGCTAGCACAAAGATCAATGGTTTGAACGATGGATGAGGGCAGTCTTCGAGAGCATTTGCCGATATCTTATGATATGTGCTTCTGAGATTTAGTTTCAGTCCGTTGGGTGGTTCTGTCACAACCTTCAGAGATCTCTGGAGAATACCGATGGGGAATGCTGGTGTAGGATCCGTCGTCAACCACAGACGGAAGTCTGGGTGCGGTTTAGTGATACGTTCCAATGCCTTCTCAAGATCTCGAAGCCATTTGGCGAGAAGATGGCAATTTTGCAACATGAGCCACTGGCCACGTGCAATAGCTGTCTCCAAAAGTTGCAAGGCAACCTGACAAAAAAAAAGAAACGAGAAAATGTTACATGAGGGATGTTTATGTGCAGGGCAGTAATAGACAGGACTATCATCTTTAAGATTTCTATCCAGTCTGAGGCTTATGTAAAGGCCTTTAATCTAGTCTAAAGCTTATTTCAAAGAAATTCACTCAGTATGAAATTTTAAAGCATTTCACTCAGCCTAATTGAAAGGGGACGATGGAAGAAATTTCATGAGTGTGAGCTAATGAAACATCCAATGATATTTGTATGTGTATATAAACAAAATAGGAGCTATATGAGCCAACTGAAATATAGCAATTATTCAAGAAAATTCCTTATTTTAACAGTTAAAACCATTGATGCGGTAATATAAAATGTGTTTGAAGCCCTAAATTTGTTGCAATTAATTGTTGCCTGCAACACTATATACCTTTAGAATTGTTGAATTTTTTATTGATTTACTGTAGATGTGCCTTGCTATTTTTAATCTTTCCAAAATATCTAGTTTAAATTCTCTACCCCCATGGACTGCAACAAATGCTTACATTTTAGGACATATCTTTGTGGGGATTTACATTGCCAACTCAACTATAAAATTTCAACATAATTATGTGTGCACACTTCGAAAAAGGGTGATCTAAGATGACACGTTTCAATCATATTTTGAAAACTCAATAATGCTAGATATGAGCTCACCTTTTCTTGACCCTGACCCATGGACAGGAACTTCAGCTTGTTGCCACCAAAACCAGACCTCTCAGCCAACTTGGTCAAATCACTTGCTGGGTCTGAACCAGGACTCAGGATGAAAACGATTGGTGAGAATGGTGTGCTCTGATCCCAGATGGCATCGTAACTAATAACAGGAGGAGTGACGTATTTCTCGCCCATGCAAGAGGTGACGTAATCGGTTATGGCACGGTAAACACGATCAACACGGAAGCAACGGAGCAGCAGGAGTCTTTGGAATTCGTTGAGTGTTTCTTTGTATTTTCCTGGGAATGGAGCTTGCTCAGGTGCATCCAGGTCATACCACTGATAAGGTAAAATAAAAAAGGTATGAAAATAATTTAAAAATATAGATACAAAACCAGGCACCAAAATGAATAGATCTACTGATAGTTATTTTGGTGAAGATGGTATGTGCAGTGTTTCCACAAAATGATTGATAAACACTGTTACCAATCTGTGACGAAACGTATCAAAGACAATCAACATATAATTAATCAACAAATGAGTTTTATACAAAAAAACCCTACAATTTTATTTTCATAGAATAAATGACTAGGAAAGGTAGCACCAATGATCACTCCTTACACTACGTAACCAAAAGAAAAATTCATAACTATGTATTTTTTCCTCTTTTCATTATTATGAAACCCCTGATGATAACATAACCCATGTTGAAATATTTACTCAAACCATGGTGTGTATTTTATTTCTGATGTGAAATTAATCAGTGGACCTTTCAGCTTTTATCATTACCTTCTTCCATTCATCATTGTTCCTTTCAAGGTCATCAGGTAGCGTCTTTAACACTTCAGTTATGTGGTACAGCTGCATGACGTCTTCCCATCCCTGCTCCGGCATCCATTTGTTTGGACATTTCCTCTTGCTCTTTTCCAGTGACAGGTTGCCTTTGATGAAGAAGTCTAACTCCTCCTGTGGAAGTAGGCCCTCACTTTGTTGCAACTTGATTGTCATTTGGAATGAGAATAGCAGCTTGTGCTTCTCAAATAAACCTATAAAGAAATGGAAATGTACAAAAAAGCTCTCAGAAGTCTGATAGATCGATGATGAGCACCCTTAAAGGCCTGTTTATACTATAACGATAACGATCAAAAAAGAATGCAAAGACAATTTCCAATAGAAATTAAAAGAAATTTAAATTGTTTTTAGACTAAAATGACAGGAAGAACTGTCCTTGTGTATACAATGAAAACTTTATTTTCACCAATCAAATCAAATGGTAAATAATAAAAATGATAAAATCGTTGAGGTTTAATGACTTCAATGCTTTTTTCTTATAATGACATCATTTTTAAACATTTTTGAAAAACTCTTTTGTTACAATACACAAGTTAAATGGTGATTGAATCATTCTAGTAAAAAAACTTATCCAATTTTGTTTAATTAATCTATGTACAACTTCAGTTTGCCCATTTATCGTTGATCGTTACCATCACAGTGTAAATAAGCCTTTACTCTTGAATTTGGTACACCGTGAAAAAAGACTATGCATTATAAACAAAATACATTACTTAATGGATTAATCAGACAGGTGCATCTAGGGTTCTTTATCAGAGCTAAACATTAATGAAACTTACAATGAAACTGCAAAGACATCAACATAAGTTCAAATTTTTACAATTTTTTACTGTTAAAATGAACAGTTATCTCTGTTGTTTAAATATATACTAAGGCTATACATTACTCATGACTTACAAACAATCCTTCCTTCAACAGAAAGAGTGAAATAAATAATGGTAAGATTAACCTTTATTTTGTGTTACATTAAACAGCCAGTGTTCTCGAGAAGCTTTCTAAAGCAAGTCTAAATTTGAGGTTAGTGGTGGAGATACTACGATTTAGAATTGAGAGCGGTCAGGAGCTAATGATCAGACAACAAGAATGTTGAAACTAAACTACAGCACCACCTAAGACAGAATAATGTTAAATTAAAAAAAAACAAAACCAAATCAAAATGATGGCATACATTGGGACGTAAGAAAATTAGTGGTGCTAATCATCTGCCTCCCACCCCCCAATATATTAACTCTAAGTCAATCAATATTTAACCTCTCAGAATGTTTAGCTTTCAACAAGCATTGTCAGAGATGTTACATTTTGTTTGTGGAAAATACTGCCCTCTAGATGCTTACCAGTACAAGCATAGTTATAGACGTTATGAGTCAGTGCATCTTTGATATTTGCCAATCGCTTTAGCAGGATCGAATCTGGCAGACTCTTCTTCAATGAATGCATAAACACATCGAGGAAAGATGCCAATGAGTACTGGTACATGTTGTTGATGAGAGCCATTTCGGAGAGAACGAAAAATAAGATGGCACCTCGCTTTGCTGCCGGACGATAACCGTCACGCATTTTGTCGATGTCAATTGCAGTCTTGGCTGCAAGCTTCAGCTTTTCAGACACCTAAATCAGAAATAATATATATATTAAGTCAAATATGAAATGCAGGCATTTAGCCAATTAGCTAACTTTGTGGTAGTCACTGTCCTGTGCGCTGAACCGAGGTTCATAACATAGCATTTTTTAGATGAGAAATTAAGCCATTTGTCCTGTGTGCAACATGGCTCATTTGTATGTTAAAAAACGCAGTACACTCTTCAGAAAAGAGTAGGAGATTGTCTCCTGGTGTACTGTACTACCCAACCATCACCAGAAGGGCTCTACGGAAGCAAGTCCACTTCAGATTTTCGTAGACTATCCTTGGTGTCACAAAACACCAAATAAATCAAATTAAATAAAAAACGGATGAGAGTTTAACTGTACTTGGTCTATGGTCCTACTCTTTGATGGCAACCAAAAAAAAAAACATCCATGTTTAAAATATGTTCTCTGCCAAACTTGTACAACTCTGTGTGACAAAGGCTGCCTAGGATGAGTTAAATGGTAACTATTGGCTTCAGATTACATTACATTACATACCGTCAGCTAGTACAGTATGGTTGATGACCTGCTCAAGTTTGATAATAATACTAATAACTCTCTCTTGTTGAAGGCTAATAAGATTGGGCTTTCATTTTAAAAGTTAAATGTGAATATTATATAATTCTGCTTTGCTTTGCAATCTACATGGGAACAAAAAAAAAGGTTGTGCCAGTCAACATATAATCACTTACTTCTGTTGCCTTTGATTTTGTTTCCTCAAGTGTCTGAACCAATTCAGTGTTGTCAAGCATGTTTCCGGTGGATGTTGCCAATTCACGCAACAGGGAATCTTCAAGTTCTTTGAGAAGACGCTTGTTGTCACTTGTTTCCTGAATCAAACGCTCACGTTGCTCCTCTAACTCCTTCCTTTCAAAGCCTACTATAACACTTAACAGTTGGTCTTCCAAGCCCTGAGGTAAATTATTTTACATGTAGTTTAATATTAATGAACACAACAGCAAATACAAAATTTCATTGATTCAACACAGTCAATGGCGTGTGACAGTATGACCAAGTTCTGGTTTTATTGATGTTTGCTTAGTAATTTACTCCAGTCAAAACAAATTTTAAATGAGCCTACGCAAATTACTAAATGTCTAATAGTGATTTCATCTTAAAAGTTCAGTCTTGGTCATCGGTCATCATTCTACAAATACTATCTTGAAAAATGGCGCTTTTTTAATGTTTTGTAATCTAAAAATTATGCTATTGTTGTTCAATAAGAACATTTCAAAAACAATAATTCTGTATATTTACAACATAAAAATAGCAAAATATCTTATTTTGTGTTTTATTTATACAAACAAATTTTGTTATATATTTCTCTCTATAGACAAGAACTTTCACGATTGTTTGATAAAAATCAAATATTTTAACAACGTACTATCACTCTTTGCTCGATATATGACTTATAAACAATTCTGTGAAGCTGGCAAAGAAGGGTTAGGCTTGTATGTCAACTTAATTTTGTCGTCTCAGGTTTGCGTTTGTGTAATATACAAATATACATTGCCTTGAGAGTTGCTGGTTAAAACTATGGGCAGAGGTGCCTCCAAATAGTACTATTCACTGAGGGGCGCAGCCCTGAAGTGAATAGTACTATTTGAAGGCACCAAGGCCCATGGTTTTAACTAGCAACTCAAAATTAGGCAACGTAGATTTGTTATATATTCTACATCAAAGACGAAGGGCTTAGGCCTAAGCGTACCTTTCCTGTACGCACTGGGGAGGTGCGATCAAGGCGCGAATACACTACTAGGCCCCGACCTACATCTTCAAAATTCACTCCACAAAATTCTTGGAAAACGGACATACCATGTTTTATTTGTTTTTGTGTGTTTCCACTGTCTACTGAATTGATTCGTCTAGATTGGAACACCTAGACTAGGCCTAGGATAGGACTAGTAGTGGGCTTAGCCTAGCTCTTATCACCATGTAAACATCACAATTGTCAGTGACGTCACTTTGTCAAATAGTATTTTACTATACCGCAAAGTGACGTCAAAAAAGTGACGTCACTTTGATAAATAGTACTATTTCGGAAATGACGTCAGCTTGCTGGAATAGTAGGGATATTTTTAATCACATGGCGCTCTTTTAACCAATCAGTGCAGCTTAAATATTAGATGTAGAATATAATATCGACTATAAGGTGCTTCTTCGTGTGCTAAGGGTACAGATGAGAATGATATGATATCAAAAGTATGATAAAATTTTTCATGGCAAAGAGTCTTACCTTCAATGTGACTGTATAATTAATAACCATGGCTTTGCCAAACACTGCAGGCGTGTACTTGGGGTTAGCTAGCTTGGTGTTCAGGTAAAGTCGGAAGTTTGGATCATAGTCAACCTCCTTGTCTCCAAGCATTATGAATTCTCGGCCTGCTTGCCCTAAATAGTCAATGCGAAATATTAATGTCATTCTCCTACAGTGCTTATTATCAAGGCCTCAGAATCCTTCACATTATAACCATATTAAAATGCTAATAAGATGTAGTGAATATAAACCTTTCGTTTGTTTTCCTCATTAATATTTATTATCTCTTCATTTAATTAACTTTGTTTTAATAGAAGTTTGATTTATTAATGATATAAAAATATCATTTTCAAGTCAAGCAGTACTCTGATTGCAACGCAATTAAATAGATGACATCAAGTTATTTATATTCATGACTTTGTGGTAAATGCAGCCACTTTGCTTCATCTGTTATCCTAAGTCATTCCATCTCATTATTTGTGAAGTAACATCACTGTAGTTATAAAAAGCATATTCCGGGTTGGTTAATGTCAGACCAAGTCTGTCATACTTATGAAGATCTTTTCATACCTTTAATATTCTTCTCCAGGACATTATCAATAACAGGATCAATGTACTCATCAACATCTTGGAAGAGGAATGGGAAGCCATACTTGATAGCTAGCTCAAGCTGCTTCAAGAAATCAGGATCATTGAATGTACACACCTATAACAAAAAATGAAAACAAGAACAAAAGACAGGTAAATTGGTAGTGGCCACTGGGTTTTGCACAAAACACAAAGAGGATAGCATAGTAGTAAAGTAAATTTTGTGCAAAAATGCCCGAGTTTGACACTTATCAATGTAATTTTTCTTGTGATCCTTGGTAAGACAGTTTACAATTTACCCTCTTTCAGTGGAGCAGATAACCTTAGTGCTGAGGAAGGAAGAAATTAACATACATGACAATATGTGGTGTAGATAGTCTATTGGACAGAGCCTGTTCAAAAGAGCTTCAAACTTTTACAAAATAAGTACTATATAAACTAGATTCCTGCAATCTTTTCAAATCCGTTGTTGCTCTTCTTGTGTTTTTGCTGGAAAGTGGAAATACAAGCTAATAGGGAGTAAGACATTAAGATATTGGATTTGTGTGCACTGTGGCTCATGTGCATATTAAAAAGGGAGTCCACTCATTAAAAAAGTACAAAATTATTTCCCTGTATACCCCCTTATCACCTCCAGAAGGACCCACTGAAAATAAATCTACTTGAGATTTCAGTGGTAGTTTTTGTTGAATAGATCATTAAACAAGCGCAATCAATTGCTTATTTAGCATATTGAGTATTGTTGACGTACATGATATTGGGTTGTAATTAATTATTTTAACATATACCATGTCATCATCAGTAATGAATGCATACCTTAAGGTTGTTGGGTTCTTCTTTTTTCTTGATCCAGTTGAGCGCTTGTTGCTGTGGATCAATACAGAGTGGGAAACGACTAGCTCTTGTTGTCAGGATTCCATTCTGAATGGACAGCTCATCTGGAGGAAGCCCCTCAGAACCCCATCTAGTGTAAAGAAGAAAACATTTAAATGTGGTCCAGCCAAGCCCAAGGAGAGATAAGCCAGAAAATTGACAAAAAAAATCTAAAAATAATCAACTGAGACTGTTTATCTCACAAAATCTACATGAAGAACACTTTCCTGCATAAAAACTGACCCATGGCAGAGCCGTAGCCAGCATGAGGTAGTTTACCTCTTCTGAAATGTTTAAAATTTTGTTTTTTTTCCCTGAAAATTAATTATATATTGGCTCTAAACTCCACCTGGGCCCCAGCGTCACTTCATCTGTTTTTCTATTCTGGCTACGATCCTGTATAATGAAATACAAGTACCATACAAACTTATTCAAAACAAATTCTCAAATCTTTGACTTCATAAATATTTTACTAAATTTGATTGACATTGTGACTTATTTTGTGTTAAGATCCTGCATATAAAATTATTCCACATCTCTCTTTTAAACATGTTACCTGATATTTGTATTATGTAGAGGGGTTAAACTTCATTAAAAAATATAAACCTCCCATTGAATTCAACATTTATTTTAACAAATGCAATACAAAAAATACAATGCATAGATGAGGACCAACTTAGAGGTCAATGACGACATATAGTAAATCCTTTAACAAGGATACAAAAATGAAAAATGTACAATAAGAAGCTAAAGTGGAACTTAAATAAAGGTGGATAAGTTAAATACAAAATATTTTTTTGGTTTCTTTCTTAATCTTAATAAAATCCCATGTTGTATGTGTTTTGCATTATTTGGTATTTGGCATGAATAAACTTACTTGCTAATTTCAACATCATCAGTCAGTAAAGCTTCTACACGGAAAGGATCACTCAGCGGTATACCACGATCCTTCATGTCGTTCAACCAGTCAACATAAATCAACTGATTACGGAAGTCCCATGTGAATGCACCAACGTAGCTGAGAAACGCGGATGAGATTAGACAATCACCAAGAAGGCGGACTCTACGGAGCTTCAACTCTTCAAGATCTTTTGTCCATCTGTAAAGAGAGAATGAAAATAATCAATAACAATAATTATTATTCAATAATGCACTTTTTATCCATGCGATAAATAGTTGATCCTGTCTTGGTGAACCATGGTTAAATAGGGAGAACAGCATTATTGATGTGACATGTTTTGAGGACACTAATTGGTTAATTAATAAAAACTTTATGAAGCAATTCTAGTTGTTATGGTCTATAAGAACACTGACCATGCAGATTGTTAGGCTGAGGAGCATGAATTCTATATTTCCATTGGCCACATATAATCTGGCATCAAGAACTACTCCAATGCTTAAGTAGGCTTAGGCTAGACAAATCTAAATTTGTTACAAGCCTAATTTTATGCAGAGTTTGGATGCCTTATGTTGGGATGTTTTCCTAGTCAACCATCAAACCCTAAGTAATCCTAGACAAACTGAATTGCTTTACGAAAAAACTTAAGGCTAGCCAAGGCATTTAGGATAGACTCATTGAGTGAGTAACTGAATACTAATCATAATACTGTATCCATATTTTCAAGAGATATTAAAAAAATATTTTATTTGCTGTGGCAAAATATTGTACGCATCTTGTGTACTATATTTTGAAAAAGCGATTGCAAAATTTTTTAGTATTCTCCCGAAAAAATACAAAAACATTAAGTTTATACAAGCCAACCATCATGGTTTCGGTGTGTTAGGCCTCATTCACAAATGTTTAATTTAATTTACAGTGTTACCTCCCTGTGTAACCACCTCCTGTACATGACCACTTACTGTAAGTCCAGTTTACTTTTCCCAATTTAATTATTAAATTTGGTAACTCTTGTAAGCAACCACCTGATGTAAGCAACCATGACCAAGATTATGAATAAAATGTTAGTTTTTGTAATGATACTTCACCTCCTAACAGTACCACCTGAAACCTTATCGTGTTTCATACAGCAGGTAGACATTTTTCACTTAGGTTAATCTGAACTTCGAACATCGCTGGGAACTTGTAACATTTTTTTGTGATGTATTTAAAAGTATGTTATACTCCCAAAGTAATAATTCTGGGTATCAGAAAGTCAACTAAGTATTAAAAATGTCACACATAGGCATGAAAATGGACTTGCATGATACTTGCTGATAATGCCAGGAAAGATCACTGAACAAAACCACTTACCTGACATTCTCAGAGCCTAAGCCTGAGATAAGTTTATCAGCTGCAATGAGACGCCTCTCCATGATCTCTGCTTCTTCTTGCAGTTCCTGCTTCTCTCTCATGGCCTCCTCATATTGCTGGCTAAGTGCTGCCAACTCTCCTTCTAATGCGGTCACCTCTTTATTGATGCGATCTAGATCACGTTTGGCTTGATGGAATGTCTTCTCAAGTCGAGCCACCTGATGATAAAATGGGAAAAACATAACAAAGTGCTCTATTTATTTAGTAAGGACTTAATTTGTGACAAAAAAGACAGCAGATTAAGAATTTTCATGCAGTTGACATACCAAAAGTGCCAAGATTGCTAACAAAATGCAGCCAATTGATAAAATTCCTCTGAACATGTCATTTTTCTAAACACTCTAACCGCCAAACAGAGTTCTTCAATTTGGTAAACACAATGCTTTACCGCCAAATATCTCAGTGATTCAGGTTTTTCTTAAAAAATCTGATAGATGAGGTAATTACTGATATGCACTAACAACTTAAACACTATATTTGGTCTTAAATTATGTTATCTTCAGGAATGCATTCCTGATGATGACATAATTTATGTCGAAATATTGAATCTTGTTACAATGGCATGTATCTCATTGCTTGGAGTATGTATTATACTTTCTTACTTGAAGTTGATTAGTGGACTTTTCGGATATTTGGTCTGGGCAGCAAATATTTCGCTATTTGGAAACATCTTATATGATAAAAAAATGTGGAAACTTCATGGCACAACCTAGATTGGTTGACCCAATCCATTAACTAGGCCAGTGTCTAACCCGTATGGAATTTGGCAAAAGCGGGCCATCCAATGTAAGATTTATAATTTATAATTTGCAAAATATAATAGATCCTTAGTGTTTTTTTTTTTAGCTGGACCTTAACTAGTCTAGCGTTTCCATTTATTGAAGATGTTTTTTCAAACGTCAATGCTTGTTTACATGACATGTTGGATTTTCCTTTTTTTATTAACGTGAATAAGGCTACTTTTCCTCCAAGAAATATTTATAGTATCTGTTTTTTTTTGTACTAGATAATGATGCAGACACATGAAATAAATAAATATATCGAAAGTTTGAATTATTTTCATCATTTTGTAACAAAATAGGCACAAACAAGTCAGCTTTGTGGATGTAACATACTCTATGAAAAACTAAAAAAAAAATATAATGCAATGATTTGTAATGAATGGTAATGAAAATGTAATATTCCAAACAAAATATATAACTCATTCTTAACTTTTATGACAAAAATATTTTGCCATTGAAGGTTAGGAGGCTATTTTTTTTTTAGACAATTGAAATACCACAGTACTGGTATCGATAACACCCTACTATATTCAGGTGTTAGAATAAAAAAAACAACATTCCTACTAAAATGATGAACCAAACTTTCCTTTTACCTTTTCTCTTTTTGGTTTGATCTCCTTAGCAACGGCACAGTAACCCATGACGGCAGTGACAAATTTAAAAAGACCAGCTCCAGCTTTTGAAATCTTGTTCATTTCATCCAAATTCGTGTCCATCTCCTTCAAAAAGTTTCTCACAGTTTTTACCTGTCAGAGAAAAATAAAGACCGCTTACCATACTGACACTAGTATTAGCCCACTACACTGAACACGGAATCTCTGTGTGTTATGTGGATATATATACACTAGTACAAGCCCACTATATTGAACAGGGAATTTCCGTCAGTGTTTTACACCCTAGTATAAGCCCACTAAATTAAACATGGAATTTCTGTCAAAGTTTTAAGTGGAAATATACCCTAATAATTATAAGACATTTTAACCTTGATCATGAATCCTCAGTCAGTGTATAATGTGGACATTCCCTGGTATAAGCCCACTAACCTTAAATATTCATTTTTTTCATTTAGTCTTTATTTCGTAATCGAGTACATATAAAATATAACTTATAAAAATAGAAAAATTAGAATAAATACACTA
>JAOTQE010116220.1:0-12896 GCA_025631205.1 Nesometra sesokonis
TGTTATTTATAAGTCAATAAACATATATATCTTCAAATAAACAGAAATTACAATTACGTGGCAGAGGCTGTTTAAATATCTTTGCTTGCTGATTCTAGAATTTGAGATTTTGAAGGATCCAAAAACGAGTTAGAGGCTATATAAGCGTGAGTTGGTTGGTGAGTTTCTTTAAGCTTATTGAAAAGGTAAGTAAAAATAATAGACACTCTTAGTGCATCCCAACCGTACACCAAAGATACATAAGAAAGGCAAATAACATCGCCCTATAATAGAGGGTAAAATCAGTCATGACATTACCACAAAGTTGTCGCACAGGACGTTATTGAGAAATAAGCAAATTAACAACAGGAAATTTAAACATACAAAAGAAAGTTATAAATCCGATTTTGATAATTTTCCTCTTATTTTAAAGCTTGTGAAAAGTGTAATATGCTTTTAACAAAAACTTAACTAATATTCTGCTACTTGGTAGCTTTGCCAGCTTTGCCTTACCTTACCTTACCTTATATCATAGTTGGCGCAAAGATGTCGATGGTAAAAAGCCAGGAGCGGATCCAGACTCGTGTCAAAGGGGGCGCAAAATTTCAGGTCGGGCGGGGCATGTAGGGTTTAAAATTTATCAAGGAAAATAAAACGTTATTTGCGTATATTTCGATTATCTTAAGCTGTAGATTTTTTACAGTTTGCATGTAATTGAAGGAACATTTCAGAGGCAGTGCACGTAACTTTTTATAAGAGGGCGCACATGTCATGTTGACGATATTAGAGAGAGAGCGTGCAGGATTCGTCCCTCTAAATCCACCCATGTAAGCGAGAGTTTGTACAATTGTTATACTTTAAGTGAGAGTTTTAAAATTTTAAAATACAGTTTATATTATATAGAATAGTTTCACAAAACATAAGTGGGTCAAATAATGCTCCTCATAAGAACAATACAGGAATCAATGCACCAAGGCAGTCCTAGGTTTTATGGTGGCACGCAGTGCACTGCTATTGCTTTCTTTGCTTCACACAATTTGTCAAGGAAAGTTTTAAGGCTTTGCATAATATGCAAGAGAGTTTTCATTTGTTTTATGATCAATTTGTTTAACTGTCATAGGCCTATTTAAATATTTGTGCACTTCGGCACACTTTATCTAAGTTAGGTTGTATTTGAATGTGTTGAAGAAGAAACTGATTTAGGAATTTTAATAGATAATTGAACTTTTCTGCTCACACTACCAAAGACATTTAAAATTATGAAAAAGTTTGAGAATTTAGACAAAGAGAAGCTCTTTCAGAAATTTACATATAAGAAAACCCGGGGTCACAGATATAAAATCAGTAAACCTAGTGTAAAGTTGAACGTCAGAGTTATAAATAAATGGAGTTCATTGCCAAGTCATGTTGTTGATGCTGTAACAGTAAATGAGTTTAAGTCGGGTATAGCAAAATATTGGTCTGACCACCAACTACAGTTTCACCCGTATGTAAAAGAAGAGTATGCACAGATGATGATGGAGGGACAAATAAGCTAAGTTCTATGGTTCAATGTAAATTCAAGGAACATTCAAGACACTGCACGAAGACTAATGATAGGGAAAACACGTATCTCATAGTATACTAATGCATTTCAAATCAATACATTGGAGAAAATTAAAAAAAAAAAACATTTCCACTACAACCAGGAATCTCATTTCTACTCATAATACATGCGTGTTTGTCCACATATTATAGTCCTTTTATTTTATAAGACAGCAACTTGTTTCATTAATAAGATGTTCATTCATTTGACTTGCCGGTTCATTTTGCGATGTTTCTGTTATGTTTACCGTTTTCTTTTCAGACCTGATAGTGTGATTGGTTTTGAGAACAGAGTACAACATTTTGTTTAAGCCCTACCATCATAAGGCCTAAAAAATCTTTGTGTTTCCAAACCAACCAGTCAAACGCGACCAACACCAATTTAAAATGTCGAAGATCAGAGTCGACGTAGTTGTATACATAGTACAACATAGATAAATATATAAAGTTAATCCATGGATTTTTAAAATTAAAATTATTTTAGAAAACCGAAAATCCATCATAAAATTTATATGAGTATGCTGACGTTATGCACTTAATTTTTTACCCATAGTGTCTGCACTTACCTTGTACTGGATCTCTTACTGAACAAATTGGCGTTTCAGCGTCAAAAATGAATTTGGGACTGTAGCATCCACAACGGGCAAATATTTCTCGATGAAGGCAGTCTTTAATACAAGCCTAAAAGAGTAATATCAAGTAGGATACAGATATTTACTATTCGATAAAAGTAACTATTGTTACTATAATGTTTACTGTGTACTTCTGGCTCTACGGTGAGCTCGGGACTATTTCTGTTTTACTCAATCAGCCATGATTTTATTATTTTACATGTCAAGGGATTTCAGAAAGCCTGTGTGATCGATCTGAAAGTGCATATGGTATTTTTTATAGAGGGCGCATATCGCAGCTCTTGAGGCTCGTAGAGAAGTAATTCTGTTGAGTATACCTATAATCTAGGGTCAAAGAACTCAAAAATACCACTTGTTTAGATTTTTAATAAGGCCGGGCGCAGTCATCTTAATTTTTTTTTTAATGGCCGACAAATTATCTACTTCTGACCATATTTCAACTCTTTGGGATCGTAGAAAGTTGTTCTGGTGTCTATACCTGTTTTTAAGGTCAAGGAACCCAACAATACCACTAGTATAGATTTGCATACAGTGGAAGACAGATAATTTGAAATGGCCGCCAAATTGGCTACTTTCGACCATTCAACTTTTAAGGCTCCTAAAGAAGTAATTTTGGTGTCTATAACCCAAAAATACCACTAGTTTAGACTTTTATACAGTGGGAGCAGCCATTGTAACTTTCAAAATGGCAACATCATAGCAATTTAACTTCGCTTCGTTCCGCTCCGGCTCCACTCCACTTCACTTATTCTTACCTTAACTTTCTTTGATTTACACTAAAACTAACTTTAACTGAACTTACTTACTTACTTCCTTTCCTTACTTTATTACGATACCGTTTTTATCTTCACGGTACCATTCAGTTTAAGGTAAAACGTAGGCTAATTGAGCTTAAAATTATATAATATCTGTCAACTTACTCTTTTGCTATACTTGTTCCCTGTGAATATTTTGCTAAATACCGTGGGTTTAAATTCTGTGCAATTGGATGGGTACGGATGTGGTAATCGTGAATACTCAGTCTGTCATTAATATAAAAATATCAAACAATTTTGTAATGTTACATTATTATCAGTAGGCTATTAAAAGAAATCATACTTAGAGGCAGCTCAGTCGACTGGTAGTGGCAGGCTGGTGCGATACTACCGTGGAGATAATTGGCTCATGGTGTGAATTTACGGTTTCCGTGTGCAAAGACGACCTGTGTGAACGTTAAAAAAAAGCAGCACACTCCTCGGAAAAGAGTCAGTTACAGTATCCTTCAAAGTGCTCTACCATCACCACTATAAGGAACCCATTGGAAACAAATCTTAAGATTTTATGCGGTATTATTGGTGTACGATCAAAAAATGTAATTGCCGCTTTCACATTCAATGTATGACATGTTACAGTATGTATGAACAGGGCCGTAGTTTCAATCTGAACAATTTTTGGCAGATTTACTGCATCCTACATTGATGCGCATTTTGCACAGTTGGTTAAACTGGTGGTAACTGTGCTGTGCGCGGAACCATCAAGACCCGTTGCTCCCCGGTTTGATCGAACACCACGCCATTCTCCTTGTGTTTTCGGATAGAGGTCGAAATGCAAATTAATAGCGCACCGTCTTTCGGATAAGACGCTAAGACGTTGGTCGCGTGTGCAACATGGCTCATGCGTACGTCAACGAAGTACGCGCTTCGAAAAAAGGAGATTGTCTCCAGGTTTACTGCCCAATCACCAAGGACGCTACTGAAAATAAATCCTCGTGCTTTCGTGACTTATTGATGCCTCACAACACCAAATAAATCAAATCAAAATAATTGATCTTTCTTCTTCAGTAATATGTATTGGTATGCTAAGATTACCACAGAGAATAGAGGGAAGATTTTGTGTTTTCAGATCCTTAAAAAATATTAATCACAATCTGAGACTACTTCTATAGTAGTTTCAGATCACAATGTAACCGGAGGTCCCTTGGCTCCAATCCTCTTTTCCCTCAACGCGCTCCCAACCTGAACGTTTGCCGTGGCTTAGTCCTGTAAAGACTATACATTGTATCGATGTCTGGTGTATTAAAACATGTCAATTCGGATTTTCAACATGTATTACATATTATACTGTAGGCTCTATGGGGGAGTTCGTGGCCATCTCTGTTTTACTCAATCAACCATGATTTTATTGTTGTACATGTCAAGGGCTTTCAGAAAAATTTGGGTGATCGATCTGAAAATGCCTAACCTTTTTTATAGAGGGCGGTTTTCAAAATGGCCGCCATAAAACCTTCTTTTGGCCATATTTAGGCTCTTGAGGCTCGTATATAAGTGATTCTGGTGTCTATACATATGTTTTAAGGCTCAAAGAACCCAAAAATACCACTAGTTTAGACTGTCTTACAGTGGGGAAGGAGTAGCCATCTTGAATTTGAAAAATGGTGCCATAAAATTTTAATTTACTCCATCCCCATAGTAAGAAGGTCTAAACTAGTGGTATTTTTGGGTTTCTTGAGCCTGAAAACATAGGTACAGACACCAAAATCACTCATTTACTCATTTATTTTTCTGAAATCTCTTGACATGTACAACAATAAAATCATGGTTGACTGAGTAAAACAGAGATGGCCACGAACTCCCCCCTGGAGCCAGGAGTATTAGTAGCATGTCACGCATTGAGGGTAGTCTTACTAAAATGTCATTCACTGAGACTAGTAGCGCCAACATTGGATGCCCTCTATGAATCAATCTACTTAAGTGCTATGACGTCATAACATTTTTTGGTATTAATACTTCCTTCTCAATTAAACTTTGTAACAAAATAAATAAAAACCGTTGTAATTTGTGTATTGTCTACCTTATAAATCCCAATGAATGTTTCTTTTCCTGAGGTAATACTGACTCCCTGATCCTCAGGAAAGGGCATATCGCTCTGGTCGTGTACAACGACTCTCATTCCGGCAGATTCTTGTAGTTGGTATACATATTGGTCTTGCTCGATATTTACTTCTAAAGTTAGTCCTGGTTAATTAATTCACACAAAACCCAAAATCATTGTAAGCTCTTTTGTTGGAAATACTTTAAAATATGCAATAATAATAATACATTTACCAATCATAATTCTTTTTTGGACCTTAAAAGGACGGGTTTTCATGATAAATATTGTGGAAAACCAAAATAAAGTTGTAATAAAACGTCTTT
Organism: Nesometra sesokonis; assembly: GCA_025631205.1. Classification (NCBI taxonomy): domain Eukaryota; kingdom Metazoa; phylum Echinodermata; class Crinoidea; order Comatulida; family Antedonidae; genus Nesometra; species Nesometra sesokonis. The sequence goes on from JAOTQE010116220.1 coordinate 5,369, forward strand.
AGTGAGATATTAAAATATCTAGATAAACGCAGAATTCCAAAAGCTTATCTCGAAAGAAACGTGTTACCAAGACTCAATGAGATATGCTATTTTTTAAATGACCCGTAAATTGGCACTCCAATTTAGAGGCGCCAAATATTGTTGACTTCTATTCTGTGACATAAGCACATTACACAACTCCAAATTTAAACCTGATTCTGGATCGTTTTCTCTTCTGGAAACTAAATTGGTTGATCCTCCAACAGGAAAGTTTAAATTACATCAGATGATTTGTTTTTTCAGACAATTTAGTGTGTGAAACGTGTTCTTTATGGCCCCTACATCCTCACCTCACATAGTTGTTTATGTTGTAGACTCTACGAGGGCATATATCAATATAATATTATGATGCTAAGCACACATAGACAGACAAAAGACAGGCAAACAGGCATATATCCAGACAGATATACATAAGCCAGAAAGAGACACGCGGACAGGCAGGTAGATCCATCTACAATACCTTGAATTTCCCGTGTAAAAAGGTTAGTTATCCCCTTCAGGAAAGAAGGGTTTTATATAGGCCTAAAGTATTTTAGAACCTACCATGGAGAGATCCGGCCTGTGTCGTATTTCGTGGATTATAATTTTCACCGCCATTGAATGTATAGCAATTACCGTACAAATAATTGTAAGACCACTTAAAATCACTGAAAAACAACAAGAAAGTCATTGTAAGGTAGCTGTTAACTCAAAAACGTAATTACTGAAAACAACTACCCATAGTGTCTTGTAATTGATTCTTTTCGTCATTTTCCATGTGTTAAGTAATCTTGATAACCTTCACTTTGACAAATAAAACATGGTAGTTATTTGTGTAGACAAGAAAAATTTCATTAAAAAATATATTAATACATTATATAATATATAAATATTAACAATATATAAATAATTATTGTGGGTTAGGATAGCAATGGATACTCCTAGCAATCTAGTAACCCTAACTTGAACCTAAAAAGTGGACAATCTGAGATAAAATTTGGTTTCAGTATAATTGTGTCGAGTGTGTTGTCGAGTGACATGCGATTCGGCATAGAAAACGCTGCCAGCATAGAAAGACATATTTGGGAGTTATATTTTGTAGTATATTATTATTTTTGTTGTAAAATGTATGTATTTATGGTAGAGGAATTTTAATTTACAATTTTTCAGTCACATGGCCGCCATATTGAATTTCAACAATTTCGTAAAGAAAATAGAATTTTCCTTATAGCTTAGCTTCTGAGTTGTGTACTTCAGTGATTTTTGTTTCAAAATGTATGTTTTCAGGGCAGAGTTATTTAAAAATGGTTAAATTTAAAATATTGTCGATTTCTCAGAGGTTATACAGCATCTAGACGACCATTATGAACGCTCACTAGTTGTGTCATCATATGCTGTTATTTTGTAGATCCCTCGATCTACTAATATGATGCCTTCCCGCACATAATTCGCAACCTCAACAAATACAAGACACTATTGAACTTACCTGGAAAAACACGGAAAACCATTAAAAGTGCATGTCAACATATACTCAGAGAGATTGTGACCTGTTGTTTCTCTGCTCCTGTATGGAAATGAAGCGATGTATTCCGCTGTCGTGTCGATAATGGTTAAATGGGTATCTTCAACATCAGTATCTTCCTCATCCTAAAAATTGTAGCATGTTAAACGTAACTTGTTTAATCAAGCCACTTTGATTCCTAATACTTGCTAATACTACCATGTCCTTCTTCTGGACCCACTCAGTATTTCTAACCTTACCCTTAGTAGGAGTGTTAACTGGACCAATTCTTCAAATTGTGATAACATTCTGAACAATTGGCAGAGTTACCCATTGGTGTATCAAAAGCATGAAGTGAAATTGTTGCCAATGTCAGAGGAGAGCGGTCATTTATGATTTTAAAATGGCGGACCCCAAACTGTCACTTAGCTAAAATAAGCCTACACCAAAAATTATAATATGACTGAAAGAAATTGACCACATAACATTACATGTATACCTCTTTGTATTGCCCCTGCCACAATGCCACAACATCAAAATTTTCTTCTTTTCTAGAAAATGTGACCTTTTGGCTTTTATGGCAATGATCCAAATTTTATGTGCTCTGTCAAAATACAGGAAACCAAAATCCAATTGAAACATACAAGTGATTACATGAAACTGCACTTGTGACTATTTATATTAACTCATACACAAAACAAAAACTTTTTAGAAAATGAGAAAATTTAACCATGGATCTTCGCCAAAATTAATCAATTGGTCCTTCGGTCATTTTCAAACTTCTCTGAAAATTTCGTAAGAATCTGTCAATTACTTTTAAGTTATGGATGAGACTAAAATAGAAAGTAGTCGCAGGTAATGCTGCGAACACAAACACACAAACGCACACACACACCTACACACCCAACACTGATAACATAATCTCCTTCTTTGGGCGGATGTAAAATTTGATCATATGAACCTGCGGCTATTTATATTACCTCCAAAAAACTGATGTTTTTTTTCAGATAATGAGACCCATATGAAAACGTCGTATCATTTGCTCTCCAAAGTCGCCCTAACCATGAGAGAAAACCCCCCTTTTTACGTTTTCAGTATTATAACATTTTCATGTAATGGCCCAAATGGTTTATGTTACAAAAAATAATATATCTGTAAAGAATAACTTTAAAAATCCCATACAATTTCATCGGAAAACTTCGATTTGTAACAACAGGCCGGTTTAGATTGGGAATCTGAAATTTATGGCTGTTTCGTGCTCGTTTATTTCTCTCACACTCGCTATTTCTTTGTTTATGGTGGCCCAAAATTTACAATGGAACATTTATAATGGAATACCCTACAATTAGGTTTATATTAATAAAATATACCTACAACTTCCATACTCGCTACGTTAAGTTTTTCATAAAATATGTAATCCTTAAACAAGTAGCTAAGTCGTACGCCGTTCATATTGCAAATAGTTACGGCAGGAAAGACAAGGCTCGGTACGGTCCTGACGTCTATATTGGTGGTCACCTGCCAATGAAGGTACGCGTTTAACAACAAAGACATCTGATACACACATACAGCGGACGACGTGAAAAAGGCGCACACCCACAATATACGTCTGACAGAGGAATGCGCACGCTTTATGTTGGGGATACCATGAGCTGAGATGTTTTCCATGCAAGCTCCTATGACAAGCAACGCATTAGAACCGTTTTCGTTAACATCTGTTTCCATTGCAAGTGGCTGGATCGTAGTCATTGTTACAAATATTGTGCTCTTTTTATTTCATAAGCTAAAAGAAATTGATCAACAGATTCAAGAATTAGTTCTGAAACAAAAGCATAAATAAGCTAAAAAGTTAAGCACTGTATTTTTCCTAAGACAGAATTTGTAAAAGTTTGGGTCAGTTAAGTAATTTACTGTTACTTTACGGTATTTTCAACCTTTATATTTCCCATATTTAAATTGCGGGATATCTTTTAATATTTCTAAAAATGTTCGTGTTAAATATTATACATTTCTTTCAGTTTTCTTCGTAATGTTGTATATTGGCCAAAACAGTCTATGACTATTCAAATAAAGGAAATAAAAATTAAATACAAATACACATTTAGACTTTATTTAAAAATCAGGCACCACCAGCCGCTATAATTAAGTACAGGATCAACACATAAAACGTGTTTGAAAAATTATTAATATAAAAAAAACAAGACGTACAAAAAAACGCAGTTTCTGATCAACGATATTGTTTAGATAACCTTAATGTATATAGTTTTGAAAGTAACTAGAAATGGCTGAAATGTTCAAAAATTGACATTCTAGGAATGATTAGAGTTTTTAATCTACCATTAGGGCCTGGTCAGAATTTTGTGATACCGGCCGAATTCTTTCATTTAAATTCTGTATTCATAATCATTAAGAATGTCAGCAGTAATGACTTGAAACTCTTCCTTTATTTTTATTAAATTAAACAGTACTTTTAAATCTTGACCAATACTACTTAATTATGATACTCAACTGAGTTATTGCCTCTTTGAAAATCTGAATTTAAGCGATTTTTATAATATAGAATTAACATCTTACCTCTTATTACGAACTGCATATCAAAAATATTAATAAGGTATACATTGTATAACGACGCGTGATGTTTGGTGAGGCGTCCAACGTTAAAAGAATCTTCATTAGCCGTTCATACTGCAGATCAAAGTCATACAATATAGAGATTTTTAGAAAGTTAATTATTTCGTTATCACGTATTTACTTTACATAAGCCATAATAAAATATATATAACATTTATTAGCATATAATATTATTGATTGACAGGAATTCATATTAGGGGCTTATTAATAATTAGAAGGTAGCAATCTGTAAAGTTAAGACTCAGATCGATTTATCCAAGTCATCTAGGCCTACATACATCAATCTCTTCACCACGTATAACAATTTAGGAGGCCTTATTGATTATCTACCTATTGCCTAATCAAATTTTAATTAAATACAAAACGTGTGAAAAGCATATATAGCTTATTAAACGTTTCTCTGTCGTCTGAGCACTGCAAAGTTAATTCCATCATTACCCTTAAAATTATAGAGAAACACAGAATCTCTTAAATTGGGAGATAAGCATGAACCGATATTTTGCCTAGTATCAATCCCTTTGCTATGAATTCAGTGATCGCATCCGGGTTAATAAAAAGAACGTCCATGCGGATATTTTACAAACCGACCTACTTACCTACCTACCTACTTAATTGTTTAAGTAATCTGATCAGACTGTTGGTTCTATAGATCCGTCTACAGGGTTTCATAGTACAGGGCAACAACGACCTCATTGTAAATTTTTGTTTTATAGCTTGTTTAATTGAATAACATATTTTGAATGACGTGATTGAATTTAATTTATCCGGGCCCAAGGAAGATAATATGCCCAATAAGTCATCGCATTACAATAACAATATAGTGGAGAATGTAAACGTATTAATAACTCGTAGCTGTTACATTATTTTATGACACACTTTGTAAGAACAAAGACAAATTGAGCTTAAACTGACGATGAGAAAATTAAATGAGGGGTTTTGTTAAAGGAAAATTTTTAAAAAAAAATCAAGCTCCCTTTATACTGTTATCAAAAGTTTATATCAACTTAATATCTACTCCATTAATGTTATCAAATGTAATGTAAGTTGAAGTTTCATCAGTAAACGACACACAATACCAGCCAAGCTTTTGTTGAAATACATGATTCACCCCTCGTTCACATAGACCTCCACAGCACAGTCCGAGTCTACTATAAAAAGAGATTGAAATCATCGTGCATTTCCCTTTGTTTCTGATAACAGCACTCAGCTGGTCATTGTTATGTAAATGTAGTCAGAGTGAGGAATTGGCACAACTACTGTAGCATACTGCACATGCTCTGTTAAGATTTATTCCAAAATCGAATGGTAAAATAAAAAAAAAATCTGTAAATTTTGCAACAAATTATACCTCTACTATGTATATTAGCAATTTAAAATCAGTTTTATCTAACAATTAAACTATACATAATTGCAAATCATTAGGTGTATTTTTAGGGGGTAACAAAAATATGTGATTTATTATCGCTTTTGTGGCAGAGGTTTACATTACACATTATTAAAAGTATAATAATTTATAAACTCTTCTACCACTAAAAGTGATAATAAATAACTTATTTTGTTACCCCATAAAATACACCTTATGATTACAATTTTAAATAGTTTAACTGTTAGATAAAACTAATTTAAAAATGCTGAGGTGCATATCAAGGTAGAATTTGGTGCAAAATCTATGAGGTTTTTTTGTATTTTACCACTTGACTTGGAAATACCTTGTATCTGAGCATGTGCAGTGGTTTTCGCCGTTGGGATAAATTGTAACAGAGCATGTGCAGTACCCTAAAGTTGTTGTGTAACTTCTCACTGTGACCATATTTTACATCATAATGAGCAGCTGAGTGCTGATATCATAGGATGTTAGAAACAAAGGGAAATGCACAGGGTTTCCAATCTGTTTCTATAGTAGTCTCAGGCAAATTGTAGGTCTATCCATACAACACAATAGTATCTTTTTAGCTTTCAAATTACGTACTATAAGAACAAAATAAGAACATTTTGAGCCCGAAATTGTTAAAAATAAGAACACTGAACCTGGGTTAAATCTTATAAAATGTAATGTAATGTAGAAACGTATAAACTGTGAGAAGGGGATTCTGATGCTTTTTTAAGCGGTTCAATATTATGTTGTATTAAACCACCCGCGAGTAATATCCAACCCCATGTCGCTGTCAACATGAGCAACCGGATGCGCGTACTCGGCAAACAAAGTTATGAACTGCACAATGGCAATGCACAACTACGCTAGACCCACCAGTTTAAAAAAGGTATCAAAGTCTGTTTTACACAATTGACAAAGGTTGATTCTGAAGAGTTACTAAGTATTTAATATAGCTGTAATCCTCAAAAGTTTACAAGAATGTCTAATAACTGGGTTAAACATTATGTCTAGGCCTAAACCTTGTTATGCATATATCCTGACAAACTTATCTTGAAAATATACTTACATAATGTTTAACCCAGTTATTAGACATTCTTGTAAACTTTTGAGTATTACAACTATAAAAAATACAACATTATGATTGGTAGTTACTGAATGGTAATTGGTAACTGAATGATGATTGCTAATTACTGAATGATAATTGCCAGCTGAAGGCAGAGGATGCGTTCCATAGTAATTCTTATAAACCTACAGGACTTGTTATTTTTATCACGAATATCTGAGAAAACATTGGTTTACATTTTGAAGACTTGCCTAGCCTTGGCTAGCGACAGGCTAGTCCTAGGCTAGGCTACGCTAGACCCTGGCAAACCTTAACTGGTAAGTAAACTATTTGAATAATAATTATAATATTGAATGCTTATTTTCGAGGGATACCGACAAATATTGTACTTGCTGTGGCAATATATTGAACTCTTTCTTCCAACTATTTTGGCGCCATAATGTGTGAGATATTAACCATCGCCGGCGCTGGACCAAATTTTTTTTCGATTTCAACTTGACAAACAAAGCAAAAGGGTGATTCTTCGTTAAAGCGTCCAAACCGTGTCGCCGATGTTCACAGCACCCAAATGAATTGAAAATAGGGTTTTGGTAAATTTAATTCTATGTAACTAATCTTCAGTCATAGCAAATTAAAAAATACACAAGATTTTAAGCCATTGAAAGTGGCTTTTGATGGAAATATGGCCGCGAAATATGGTTTCAGGCCATTTTCGCGTGTCGCCAAGATAAAAGGCATGTGTTTAACATTTCAAAAATGAAGTATAAACCTCTCAATTCCAAAAAATATATTCCATATTTAATAAAACTCAAGGTGTAATACGATTTAAACAGAACTTTTAGCAAGTCATATTTATGTTCATTATTTGGCCATAGTCAATGTAGTTGTCGCCAATTCTCAGTCAGATACGTTACCGAATTTAAGATAGTGGTATAAAAAA
>JAOTQE010116231.1:0-12894 GCA_025631205.1 Nesometra sesokonis
ACATACAACGTTTCGGCTCCTTCCACTAGTAGAAGGAACCGAAACGGAAAGAGCCGAAACGTTGTATGTCTACAATTTCTGTCTCTGAGTAAGTGAATTATTTATTTATTATCTATATTATTGTATTTAAATTGTATTGAGCAGAGCTGGTATTTTTTGAAGGGACAACCGATTTTGCTCCTAAGCAAGGCAAAGACTAACTCTGAATATTTTTGGGAGACACTTAAATTCAGGAGAAAAATATATTTTTCCAGGAGGGTGGGAGATGACTAAAAAATGAGGAGACTCCTGCCACTTTCATGAGACTTGGGATCTTTGGGTTACAAGAATTGTTGAAGTATTCGTTTTCTTTTCGTTGCAAAACTTCCCTAATTAACAAACTGCATACAAAAAAAATCTGAAACTAAAAGAAGTAAAACGAATGAAAGGAATGGCATGATAAACGTAACTTAATATTTCCCACGTAGGCTACTATTGCTAAACACATTCACAATTATTTATTTCTACCAGGTAAGATTGGTCTTGTTCTCCATCAATAATGTCTGAGGCATCAGAAGAGGAATATACAAAGTTCGATATTGAGTCAAACGCCTCAGAAACTAGTCGCGTGGAGTATGCTCTCAAAGATCTTAGTGAAGTAGTTGGTAGCCAGCAACCAGATGAAGACAGGAAATGGCCCAAGACAGTCGCTCTGTTCGGAGGGTTTTTTAGTCTTGTTAGTAGAAATAATTAATTATTTGATTTTTGCCTCGGTCGTACGCCGAGAATGCTACAGTATTTTTATATTTTCCTATCCTACAATAATTGTGGCAGAGCCAAGCCAAATGAGACATAAGTTTGAAAATTGAAAAAAAATTATAGATTATAAAACTACATCTTATTTTCTTTAACATGCAAAAAAATCAGTTTCATACGATGTTTCCTTGCGAAGTTATGAACAATGAAAGTTCGAACATTTAAAATGTAAGTTTTGAGAAAACTGCATTTGAAAATTGTTTATCTGTATACATTGAATAAGCAAGTTCATTATAAATTGTATTTTATGAATATTTTTGATCATATATCTCCAAATTGTTAAGGTAGTATAAAAGTTTAAAGTATAAACTGTATATTTTTTAATTAAAATAAAATCTCAAAAAATGACATTTTTAAATTCCTGTCTATTGTGAAAAACTAGCAGTTGTGACTTATGTCTCATTTGGTTTGGCTCTGTTCGGAGGCTTTTTTTAGTCTTGTTAGTAGAATTAATTAATTATTTGATTTTTGCCTCGGTCCTACGCCGAGAATGCTACAGTATTTTTATATTTTCCCATCCTACAATAATTGTGAAGTAAATATGTCAAAGTTTGTTTGAACATTTCAAAATGATACAACAAGGACAACCCAAGCTCGAAGAAGACTTGTTTCCAAAAGCGTTCTTGTGAAGGTGATTGGGCAGAGTACACTACAATACATACTAGAATACTAGAATACTAGAATACATTCTCTTTTCTAAACAATGTACTTTGTGTTACTGTAGCGTGCACAATTCGTTTCATATTTTCGTCAATAAAATTACATATCCACATATAGGTCATCTTGCACATACTACCAACGAATTAACACCCCATCTGAAACACGATGCGCTATTAACTTGTATTTCGTGGAGCTTCGCTGGTCGCAGGTTCGATCCAACACCATATCACTATCCTTGTGTTTTGATTGGAGGGCCGAAATACAAGTTAATAACACAGACCATTTATGATTTAATAAATAGTCAGATTGTAATGAAATTATTCTACCCACATGACAAGTTAAGTAATTCTTTTAGAAAAATCTGGGAGGGGGATGATCTGGAAAACGGGAAATTCATGAGACTCATTTTGAGGTGAGCCCTCAATGTTTTCTTACTATTGCTATAAGATACCAATATTAATTTACCACTCTGTGATTTTATCTTTTAAGGGGTTGGTTATAGGTATACTTGGTCCGACAATTCCCGATCTGTTGTATCAAGTGGATGCAAGTTACGATCAACTATCGTACATCTTCCTAAGTCGTGGATTTGGTTACATGATTGGTTCAATAATATCTGGAGTATTATTCGAAATTTTAAACGCGTTTGGTCTGTTAGGAACATTTTTGGTGGCGTGTTCTTTAGGTGCACTATGTGTTCCAGCAACCAAGAATCTTGCCACTGTCATCATTGCATTTATTTTTTGTGGCACTGCAATGGGAGGTCTTGATACAGGTATGTTTAATACGGCAATTACTATCGTTGTTGTGGAAACACTTCATGTTTGCGTCAGTCCCCAGTAACCTCAACCATGTCCATATTGGAGCTAAGGTTCAATTCTCAAAACATTCATTTCCACTATCATCATAATTGCATAATTATTTACACCTTTTAAGGTGTAAATAATTAAAAAGCCTTAGAGCTTGTATTAGGAAGCCTGTCAACAATTGAAAAAATTCAAGAAAAATTAGGCTAAGTTAACATAAATTAAAACACACAGATAAACAACATAGTAAAGTAGATTTAAGGGTCAACCCCAAAAAATTGCAACAAAAGGTTTCTCAATGGATTTTGGTAGTACTGGGTGTACTAAATAACAGAAAAATGTCTTACAAAATCGGACCACCGGAAAGTGTTTTTTCCAAGAGGGCTGCCAAAATGACACCCATGTTCATAAAACAGCTACAAATTGTACTCATATCATGTTTTCTTCTATCAATATCCAAGTTGTATTGGTCACCAAATCATATAAAACAATTTAGAATGTGATCTGATCAATATAAATATATTCACAATGGTGCTTTTTCCAAGATGGCCGCCAAAAGACTCCAACTGAGTAATTAAATACGTGCCTTTAGCTGTTTATTGCATAATTAATGGCCAGATTATGATGACATTTTTATTAAAAAATAGTAACTTGAATAATCTTCATAATCATAACGAAAGTCAAAGGAATTGATCATATAAAACTACTACTACTATTTACATTACCCCTACCCCAAAAACTTGGGATTTCCATACTGTTTCAATTTTTTGTGACATTTTTCCATTATGACCTAAAAATGGATGATCAGCATGAACATAATGTTAAAACATTGCAAATTAAGTAATCCTTAAGATGATACTAAGGTAAAAGGAATTCAAATAAAAAAACTGCTCCTATGGCTGCTTATATTACCCCTACCCCAAAAGCTTGAGAATTCCACATTTTTTAACTTTACGTGGCATTTTTCTATTAAAGGCCTATTAAATTGCCCGATTGGTAGGAACTTTATATTAAAACATGGCAAATTAAGTAATTCTTTAGATGATACCAAGGTCAATGGAATTTATCACATAAACCTGCACTTACTATATGACTATTTATCTTACCCCAACTCCAAAAACTCAAGATTTTCATATTTTTTTTAACTATTGAATGACGAACCCTTTGACGATTATGATGTAATTAATGACCATTAGTTACAAAATTTATGTCAACAAATGGCAAATTCAATAATATAAATTATAATACAAATATCAAAGAAATTTATCTCATCAAACTGCACCTTTGGCTATTTATATTACCCCTTCCCCAAAAACTCAAAATGTTCATATTTTTTAAACTATAGCTGGACTTTGAGGATTATGATGTAATTAATGACCCATTAGTTACAAAATTTATGTCAAAAAAGGCAAATTTAATAATATAAATTATAATACAAATATCAAAGAAATTTATCTCATCAAACTGCACCTTTGGCTATTTATATTACCCCTTCCCCAAAAACTCAAAATGTTCATATTTTTTAAACTATAGGTGGACTTTGAGGATTATGATGTAATTAATGACCCATTAGTTACGAAATTTATGTCAACAAAAGGCAAATTTAATATTCTAAACAATAATACAAAGATCAACAAAGCTGATCACATCAAACTGCTTCTTTGGCTAGTTATATTACCCCTATCTCAAAAACTCAAAATGTTCATATTTTTTAAACTATAGGTGAACTTAAATGATTATGATGTAATTAATGACTCGTTAGTTATAAAATTTATGTCAACAAATGACAAATTTAATAATCTAAATTACAATACAAAGATAAAAAAAAATTGATCTCATCAAACTGCACCTTTGTCTATTTATATTACCCCTTCCCCAAAAACTCACAATTTTCATACTGTTTTAACTTTATGTGACCTCTGACCATTTTTGATGCAATTAATAACCCGATTGCTAGAAATTTTATGTAATCAAATAGAAAATTCAATCATCTTTAGAATTTTACCAAGAGCACATCATTTGCACCCATAGATATCTATATAATCCTTACCTGGGTCCAAAAACCTTGAGATTTCATATATTTTCAAATTTATGGGACATTACTCAGATTGTAATGAAATTATTCTACCCACATGACCAGTTAAGTAATTATTTAGAATTATATCAAGATTAAAGAAACTTATCACATAAATCTGTTTACTTATGGGTATTTATATTATCCCTATTGCTTGGTAGCTGTATTGTTACAATGGTAGTATGTCACTCTCAAAATATGATGTACACTTAAAAGTAGCATAAATCAAAATGCCAACTTAGTGTCAATGGCTACCAGATGTCTCCATGTAGACGGTTACTTCAACCAACCAACCATATCCTAAAAAACTTGAGATTTCAAATTTATGTGACATTCGACCATTTATAAGCTACAGAATAATCTTATTGTTATTAATTTTTATTATACATGTGAATTAAGTAATCCTTAGGATGACACCAAGTTTGAAGTAATGGATCCCTTCCCCAAAGACTCAAGATTTTTTAACAAAACGAAATTTTACCATGATGTATTAATGGTCCAACTGTTGTAAACGTGTTAAAACATGGCAAATGCAATCATTGTTAGGATCTCTCTATGATCAAAGAATTTTTTCACCTAGAATTCGCTTAAGGCTAATATAATATTATCCATACCCAAAAATCTAAAAATGTTCATATTTGAATAAAAAACATATTCCCGATTTATGACTTAATTAATGCTCTGATTAATATGTACTTTATGTTAAAACATGGTAAGTAAAATAATCTTTATGATGATACAAATATCAAAATTTTTGATGTCATAAAACTTAGCTTTGTAGGTGAATTTAGGAAATAGTTTGGAAATATTGCACAATCTAAGAAATTACAAATTGCAGATGGCGGCCATCTTGGACACCATCATAAATTTATTTATATCAGATCTGCTCTAATCACATGAAGGATTGTACCAACTAATTTATTGACCCATAAAATCATTTATTGAAAACAAAAAGAGATCCCTTTAACAATTATAGGTTTTTATGATCTAGGTACCATTTTGGCGGCCATCCAGAGAAACGTATAGTTTTTTGAAATAGTAATTTTGTGAAAGTGCATAGTTTATGGTTAATGGTGTTGACCCACGTACCTCAGCCACGCCATGACTGTGCCAATAACCACATTTTGTAATATGGAAATTGCAATCGTTTACATAAAAAAATGTCATATTTGATTATAATTGACTGTCATCAAGGAACATTCTATTAGTACATAAATATTATTTAAATAATCGTAGAATATTGGTGTAAGCTGCATGTCCTACCGGCTCCATGCCCCTGTGTTATGTTACGCACGCTCAATTGCTCCATAAAATCAAGGTGACGCGTCGTAAAGTAAAACACTAACAATCGATGCAGATTTAAAGTCAACTGTCACACTGGAATACTTACAAAACAGATATATTTTGTTTAGCCCATATCTGACATGTAAATATATCAAATTCTCAGTAAAATTGAGAATACTGGCGAATAACAATTCGGATGGGACTGTTACGGTAAATTTTGGTAAATTGAACATTTTGGTAAATTACCAAAATATTCAGTTTACCAAAGTGTGCCGTAACTACGTTACGGCAAATTTTGTTAACTGCACATTTTGGTGACAGAAATTTGTTACCTGAATGTGCCGATAGGGCACCTATACCTGACGGGATCAACTGTTACCAAAATTTTCAGTTAAAAGTGGATATACCTGCACATTTTGGACAATTTGCACATATTGGTAACTGGACTAAAACCCATTGGTGTGCTTGAGACTTACGGTCAAGTTAAGGGGATTATGGTCCTGCGGTAAAGAGTAGTAAGACCAGCAATACACATTTCTCAAGTATGAAGGCCAGTGTGTTGCCATGGGAACAGTATATCATTGCATCGAAATGAAATTACTTCCTTAATTTTTGCCAATTCCTCACGATACTTGGCACTCACTGTGGTCTTGGAGTTAAGACGACGTACAAGTCTCATTTGATATAAGATTGGTACTGCGTTGTCATGGTAACGACATATTCGTTCATTCATCTTTTTATTTCGGAATTTCATGTCCATATAACATAACATCAGATAACAAGAACACAAAGCAAAGAGTAGGCCTAGGCCTAACAAATAATGGCCTAAGTACCAATATTAAAAAAAAAAAAATCTATATATATATATAATATCTACTAAAAGACCCAGTATGGTAAATTAATGAAGGATGATGTTCCACCTATTAAACATATTGGAACGACCAAGTACATATCGCCTAATGCATAAGATCAGAGAGTTTGAACTCGAGTTTACACGATTCATGAAACTGTTTAGCGAACATCTGATATACCCATCAAATGATGTACTCCATTCGAAACAAACATCATGCTAGCACTACAGTGCATAGGTTGTCGCAACAAGAGTCTCAGTGCATTATTGTAGCACACCTTAAGTGACATATAGCAATAAATCAGAGAAAATGCAAAAATCATTTTTTTTTTGTCATTCTGTGTTGAAACGTTTGATAGTTCGAACCAAACCCCATCAGATAACAAGCAGAATCAAAATCCATTGTTAAATCTAGAAGTAGCATTTGCATCAATTTCTGAAAATTTCCTACATTTGCATAAATTTGCATAATTAACGAATTTCATAATTCTGTGTTGGTAGTCCCAACCAAGCCTTATCAGATAAAACAACCTGAATCAAAATCCATTGTAAAATGTAGAAGTAGTAGTTTTGTTAATTTCTGGGAAAATGCATACATTTGTATAAAATCTGCATAGTTAATGAATTTGAGAATTATACATTGAAGTTTGGTTGCCCCAACCAAGTGCTATCAGATCAAAGAAGCCAAATCAAAATGCACTGTTAAATGTGGGAGAAGTAACATTCCGTTAGATTCAATTCTAGTCAGAGTAATCAGAAGCAAAAGCGGCATAGAAATGACAGAGAGGAAGCAACTCTTATCATTTCGAGCACACACACGCGCGCATACACGCAAACACGCCGTTTCATAGTCTCCTTCCTTAGCTACCGAATTCGTTCGGTGGGGACAAAAACCAATTACACTTACAATGTGTTTTTGTGATGTTTGTATGATTATTGAAGTTACCAAAATGTGCCGTCAATGTCCTGCACATTTTGGTAAATTTACCAAAATGTGCAGGTACCAAAATGTGCCGTAAAATGTTACGCAACATTTTGGTAAGTGCACATTTTGGTAATTTACCGAAATGTCCAATTTGCCAAAATGTGCCGTAACACATTATAGCATAACTGAAAATGTTCATCTGGTTTGAAGATACGATAATTCTAAGTTTAACTTTTGGACAAACCGATAGATTTTACTGACCTGACTGACAGTTTCGGACACCTTGTCCTAGTCCGGTGTCCTTCTTCAGAGTGACGGCTCTGTTGTTAAGCCATCCAATCACCGGTAACTGTCGGTCAGGTCAGTAAAATCTATTGGTGTGTCCAAAAGTTAAACTTAAAATTATATTATAGCATATTTTGGTAACTGCACAGTTTGGTAATTTACCAAAATGTGCAATTTACCAAAATGTGCCGTAACACATTATGGTATATTTTGGTAACTGCACATTTTGGTAATTTAACCAAAATGTGTAATCTGCCAAACAGGGACTCCGTACCACTAGACCACCGAGCTTGCGCTTTTGTTATTAGAGATTGAATTCGAGTCCAATAAGCAGTGGGTGCAATGTATGTAAATTATACGTTTTTGGGGATTTTGCGGCAGGAAAAATACTAAATAAAGTTTGTTTTTTTCCAACTCAGACAATTACAATAATATAATTAACTTCTATTTAGTGTTAGAATCAACACTTTTAAAAAGTCTTAAATTGTTTAACCATTTTTGTGCAAACTGGACTTTATACGGGCATTTGTCAGGAATAAATACAACGGACGCTGTGGACAAAAAGTTCCACCTAAGTTGCTTCTCTCTTAAGGGTCACGTTATGTGGCTATAGCACGACAGGCGCAATGGGCCAACACACCGAGATAATCCTATATTCGTTTCGAAATATATACTGAGATGTTAGTGCATACAAGTCGTTTATTATTTGGCCTACGAAGAACCATGTGCGATCAGCAAGCATACTGTATCTTTTGTTTTGTATTTTTTTTGTCTTTGCTATGGTTCACGATCCACTGGCATATTCTCTCGGTTATACGATCAGTAGCTACTGCTAAGACACAAAAAATATGCATAATAAAATTGTTTTTTTTTCTTTATTTTACAGGAGGTAACGTATTATGCTTAAGAATTTGGGGTGAAAAGTCACCGCCATACATGCAAGCTCTCCATTTCATGTTTGCTATGGGTGCCTGTGCCGCTCCCCTCATTGCCAAACCTTTTATAAGTGTTTTTTCTGAATCCTTGGACAGTGGTAATACGTCAAGCACTACAGAGATGTTTATCAGCACCGATGTTATACAAAGTCTAGGCCTTCACTTGAGGAATATAGAGGACCCACCAATAGACGAGCTTAGTGCTACCGTTATAACACCTAATTTCATTGATATTAGGCGTACGCCTTGTCCAGAAAATATCACTTGTTATTTCACGTCAGAAAATGACACAAAACCTAACACCACAGATGTTATTGACAAATATACAACATCAATGGTCTCTGACTTGCAGACGTTAACAAGCAATCGTCATCCAATTGCAACTACGAATTATAGCGGGTCTACATTTACAACGATTTTCAACGACAATGGACCTGATTTTGGAGACGTGGAGATCCTTGGAAATCTGTACATAGCATATGGAATTATTGCAGCAGTCACATTTTTAACTTCTTTGGCGTTCTATTACTTCTGCTTCACCAGTCAATTTTATTGTAAACTCAGATGTACGAAATCCGTTCAGCACAAACCACTAGCTGCTGCTGACGCAATGAACGAACCAAATGATAAATGGTTTAGAATTCACATGTTGTCCATCCTGTTTATCTTTTACTTTCTATATATAGGTGGCGAGGTTGCTTTCGGTAGTTATATATACTCATACGCAATCAATTGCAATTTAAAATTTAGCAAGGACAGTGCTTCTCTTCTTAATTCTGTCTTCTGGGGTACTTTTGCTTTATTCAGAGGAGTTGCCATTGTGTTAGCCTATGTATTCACACCACTACAGATGTTAATGGCGGACGTAATCGTCTGTATGGGTGCATCTGTTGTGTTAGTTCTTTTTGCCAACACCAGTTATATTGGCATATGGTCTGGTACGGCTGTACTTGGTGCTGCGATGGCATCACTCTTTCCAACTGGGTTGTCTTGGCTGGAACGTTATATACAAGTTACCGGGAATGACGCTGCCATTCTTGTGGTTGGTGCATCGTTTGGTGAGATGGTTATACCGTTTGTAATTGGACAATTTTTTCCAGATAACAATGATGAAAGTAGTAGAAATGAAGACATCAATTCTCTCATGTATTTGGTTTTAGTTATTGCATGTCTTACATTTATTTTATTCTTGATAGCTTTTAAACTGGCATCACGTAAAGGAGAGCGCTACAGTAAGAAAGATGCTCCGCGTGAGATACCTATGACTTCATTGTGACGGCGGAGTGCATTGTATACAGCCGAAATAATTGTAATACTAAAATACTGTCTGTTGTGCAAATAAATAGTAAACGGAAATTGACTGATAAAGTTTAAGCCAAAAATTGAGAGATTATTTGCACTTTGAACGTAATTTGGAATTAATATGATGTTATGTGTTTTAAATGTGTTTATATGATGAGATTGTCAATAAATCGAATTTTCATACTTGGACAAATATAGATTCTGTATTCTGTTAATATAAATCATCCACAAATGGGACCAAAAGACAAACGAACATATATCCGAACTGCTTGTTAAATGTGAAAAGAAGCCGGAAAGTAACATTTTAAAACCTAAAAACGTAGCGACTGACTGACAAACCAACCGACTACTGAGTAATCGACGGATATTAGGGAGACCAGGCTTAGTTTAAGCAATTTGCACACTAGCCCTATTTATCCTAGATTAATAATTAAAGGAGGGTTAGTCTCTTATGTGGCAGAGTCAAGCCAAATGAGGCATAAGTCGAAAAATTAAAAATTGAGTTTTTTTATAGTCACATCACATCACACATCACATCATTATTATTATTATTATTATTAACATACAAAAAAGACAGTTACATACGGTGTTTTCTTGCGAATTTATAAAAAAAATCAAGGTTTAAGTTTTGTGAAAACTGCATTTGAAAATTGCTTATCAGTATACATTTACTAAACTGTGTCATTTTAAATTGCATTTTCAATATTTTTTGATAATATGCCTGAAAAGTGGTAATGTAGTATAAAAGTTGAATGTTAAAACTGTATGCTTTTGAAATAAAACAAAATTTTAAAAAAATGCACTTGTTTAAATTTCTGCCAATTTTTAAAACTGCCTTTACGACTTATGCCTCATTTGTCTTGGCTCTGCCACATTTGATATTTGAACCTAACATAGTGGATCATGAAATTTGGCTTAATTCCTGATTTCATTCAGAAACTATATTTTAGCGATAAACGTCTTGGACTATTACGGAAACATGGATATAGGATAGGAATTATCACGACTATAAAAAGAGATTGGAGATAGCATTCAAAGAGAAAGGATATATCAAGACAAGTCAATTGAAGAAAAGTAAATAAAAAAATAAAATGTCTTTGGAATACGTTTAATAAATTCGGCTATAGTCGATTGATACTACTAGTCGTATTGGACAATATTTAATAAACGCATTTTTATTTATTTTTTATTTTTTGAGATCTACGCCATGCTTTCTAAACCAAGTCTCATTATAAGGCTTGGGGAGTGGCGTTGTTATGTCGTTGGAACCAACTTGGCGTTCACCCAGGTTCGAACCCAGAACCTCGGGATTGGAAGGCAAGCATGCTAACAACCAAGCTACAGTGCGCAATTATGTTGGTCTAGGGACACCCTGGGGTATACCTTTAAAAAGGGCAAGGAAATGAACTCCAGTTTATGTGTACAAAATTGTATTGCATACGTCTGTTCAAAACTGACAAAACTCGACACTTGTGGTCGCAGTAATAACAACACCAACAACACCACCGCCATCACCACCACCACCACCACCATCATCACCATCACCAACAACAACCACCACCAACACCACCACCAGGAATCCAGCGGATCTAGAAAGAGTGGGCCCGATGCCAAGTTGGACAAGCCCAGGTATGAGATTTTAAGAGAAATATGATAACAATAGGTGTAGGTCCAGGGCCAGTCTAGGGCCCGGAATTTTTTTTCTACAGATACTTTCTGGTGCAATTTCAGCGCTCCAAAATTGTGCAAAAAATAATTTGTTTTTGGTTTCAAAAGGGGTGGGGTAGGGGGTCGGGTCTATTGGGCCTCCTCTTGGATCCGCGCCTGCTAATCACCATAAAATAATTTTAAAATGACACTGATAGAAATTAATTACGAATCGTAATATAACCTATTCATAGTTTAAGCACTTTATTTTAAACATTAATCCAAGATGGCCTTATATCGTGCATGGTTCATAACCAGAATTTAACTAAAGTCAGTCATTTGGAATTCCAAGTTGGCAACATATTCTTAAATATTCAATACATTCCACATATTTGAACAACAATACTTTGTAATATGAATTTAAAAAACTACTGAGGTCTTTTAGTATAGGCCTTGTGAGAATTTTGAAATCAAAAAGAACGTTTTATTACAAAATTAACGTAGTACCAATTACCACAAGGAATTATGTTATATAAACAAATTAAATTAGAGTGGTACAATAAGAAAAATTTTCCTCGTATTGTAAGGAGTGTGTGGTACACAGTCGAATTAATAAAAAAAAAATGTTAAAATTGAAAATAGCTTGTCTGTGACATAGAGAAAAAGCTATATATTGCCCTCTATTAATTTCGTCCCCGTATAAGCCGATACTTATTGGCGCTATGTAGATTTAAGTTTACAATGCTGTTTTCATTTACTCGTCGCCAAACAGAGACGCTAAACGAATGGTTCTATAGGAAATATTTTATGTTAACAAAAAAGAACTGAATGTTTTAAAATGTGTTGTTCAAAGAATTATTCAAACTAATATGGCAGTCACGTAATTAGTGCTCAATATGAACTTTCTGCAATTGGATTTTTTAACGTTTCGGTTATTTTGTTCACAGATCGTGTGGGTTTATCCACAGATCATAGAAAACAGATAAGAAACGATCTCTACTAGCCTTTACGACCCTATCTCTACAACAGTCAACACTGCATACCTGGCTAATTTATTAATTGCCTCGACCTAGGATCTCTGGGGTTTATTTCAAAATATATAGTTTGTATCGATTAAATATTATATGAAAGAGTTACTTTTAGTTATATTAAAACCAGTGGTGGCGCTAGGATTTGCCCCACGGGGAAAAAAAGAAAAAATCCCTTTATTTCCACGTTTTTGGTCTATTTCCTATTTTTTGGGGCCAATTATACCATATTTTTATTTTGCTTTTGCCTGACAAAAATGGTCAATCTTCCCAGACCGGGGGGGGGGGGGGGGGGGGGGGGGG
>JAOTQE010116242.1:0-12893 GCA_025631205.1 Nesometra sesokonis
AAACACTACTACAAATAAATTGCAATTGCATTTTTATTGTTCATAATTAAATTTTGTATTACAATTTATGTTTCTTTTGATCACTATAAAATTATTTTGACTTTTGACACTCAAATCATGACCTTTGACCGGGTTGAATAGCCAGGGCGTGGACGTTCCAATGAGCAATACGCAGGGTGGGTTAAATATGCCTAATTACATTATTAATCACTTTAACACCAACAGTTAAATATGTGCATCCCATCCTTGGATTTCTCTACCTACAAGCCTTGTAAAGGCACATATTTTATTGTCTTGATAGTGTACACCAAAATCTTTTACATATTTACAGTACAGTATAAAAAGCAAATCCTTGTAATATTGTAATATTTTTTAGGATGGTTACTTCAGTGGCAACCAGATAGATCTTGTTGAGAAGCAGATTCTCCAACTGCTTGCTAAAGTCCGTCCCAACAGCGTGGCCCTGGTCGATGCCTTTGACTTCTCTGATCAAGTTCTTGAATCTGTTCTTGGACGGTATGATGGAAATGTGTATGAGAACTTGTACAAGTGGGCTAAAGCATGCCCAATGAATGCTAAAGAGGTAAGGAAAAGCGTAATTTAAATACTAAAAACATTTTTGCAAGCTTGGGAAGAGTCACTTATGGACCAACTGTTTCAAGCAAACGTGGTATATCCACATATCCACTGAATGTATTGTTATTTCAATTGTTGTTAGCATGGTGTTTCAAGCAAAATGGTCTATGTAAAATTGTATAGCAATGTTCTAATTAGGTGCCTTTAGGAAGAAATTATCTCAGATAAAGCCGGTTTTATTTGGAAAGTTAAGACTGTTTCTTAGCAATACATAAGGAGCCTGCACATGCTGTAGCTGGGCCCGCTGTAGCCGGCTAATTGTATATTGTAGGCCAGTGGGTTCAAGAAGGTACGTTACTTCCAATCCTAGTACCCATTCTGCTGATATTTAAACTGACAAACTAAGCTCAAAGAATGCATTTCCTCCATAAGATGAAAAAATTTAATGTTAAACCCAATATGTTATGTATGGGTAATTCCGTGTCAAATCAACCAAGAATTTTCCTCAATCTCTTGAGATTAGGTCTTGAATATGTAATTAGGCACCGAAACTCAAATTTCGCCTAAATTTCACATTAAAATACTTCTAACTCAAAAACTACTAGAGCGCCCATCTTCAAACTTTCAGGATATCTTCTTTATATCATGATACATATCTCACAAATGTTTGAAGGAAAACAAAAGTGATTTTTTTTTTAACTTCAAACTTTATATTTTAGAATTGCTGTTAAAAAAGTTTTAATAATTTTATGAGTGTATCCTAGGACATGTATCTCATAATAGTTTTTACAGTTGTGACAATAAAGTTTTCCTTAAAATGATCTGAATCAAGTTTTCATGATTTTAATAGTAGGAATTTCTTTTACAGGTTCCAGATGCCTATGGAAAATATATCAAACCTTTCCTAATGGAAAACAGGTCTAAGCTGTAACCATGGAAACTACCTGAAGCTTCTTTCTCCTATACTACCTGAATATATTGATGTGCATTATTATGCTGTATTATAATAATACAAACAATTGAAGTTTATGGAATTATATGAAAGGTATAAAATAACCTGTAAATAAGAGGTGTTGCGTAAGCCAGAAGGACCAAAAATCTTAAAAGTTGACTAATTTTAACAGACATTTTGGATAAATTCATAAAATCATCTCAGCAATAAGGCCAAACAAAAACAAATCTGGTCTCTGGTCAGACCTAATTTCCAGAAATGATGCACTTTTTTTTTAAAGAAATGGTACAGAAAAGTCCGAGGTCCACTAATCAATTTCAAGTAAGAAAGTATAATGCATACTCCAAGCAATGAGATACACGCCATTGTGACAGGATTCAATATTTCGACATAAATATATTTTTTCATTCCTGATGACATAATTTCTGTTGAAATCTTGAATCCTGTCACGATAGCGTGTATCTCATTGCTTGGAGTATGCATTATACTTTCATAAAAGCCTAGTTGAAGCTTCAAACTGTAGTTGGCGCTGTTGTGTATATGAAAAATAAAACCTTGATTCACTAGGTCCAAATCGACGTGCGTGCCAATCTGAGATTGTTAATTTTGTTTTGGCCTAATGCATCTATTCTAGAAATTGAAAGAAGTGCATTAAGTTTAGACTGGAATAATCACGAAGTGCATTAAAAATAGACCTAACAAAAACAAGATTCCAACCCAAATTTTCAGAATTGATTTTTGGGCAAAAAGTTTTCTGGTCTTACACTGCATCAGGATACTAATACATTAATAATTTGGACAAACAAATAATGTATAAAATTTAACACAAACAGATTGTGTTTTTTAATCTATTTTTATTGGTTTTCCTACATTTGTTTTAATGATAAATGTGCATTGATTTGATGCCTGATTACAAGTTAAATAATATAAAAATGTAAAATTATTGTTGGTGTGGATGTTAAGTTGAGAAAAAATAGTGTGAAAACAGCCAGTGAAAGAAAAAAAAAAACCAGTTTTCCCGGGGTCTTGCTGAACACCATTGTCGACACTAGAGAACCACTTTAGCCTACTACATCGGAGGGTAGTATTAGCAGGTTTCTATGTGAAATTGCTCAATAAATTTTAAAGTTTAATAATAAATTGCTGCAAATTCTAGATGACGATTGCTTTCCACTCAGTGCATTGTGACTGTGTCTGACTAAAATATGGCAAGCAATCCGCCATTCATATAGAAATTTTTCAACAAGTTCTCAAAGAATCAAAGTTTTCAAATGTTTATTTAATAAACTGTAAGCAAATTCATGTAGGTAAATGTGAGGTGTCACCACGAAATGAGTTGTTGTAGTTGGATAGAAGAGCTTATAAGCTTTAAATTGGCTTTTCAATGAGTTTCATAGCCTCAGTATAAAACAAGGTTATATGACAACACACTTTAGAGGAAATCGACTTTAAAGATAAACAACTGTTGACTTTCTGTATGTTTTTCCATTGATTTTGAAAAACAGCCTTTACAAAATGTAGTTCAAAACATGTTTATTGTAAATAAACATAAACAGTAAGTTTGTAATCACAAAATTTAATATACTAAACTTAACAAAACAACAGGAATCTAATTTTTGTGAAATTATGACTTTCTGTCTATTTTTGTAAATACTGTATCTCAAAATGGCCCAGCGTACAACATGACATGATTTTGTAACAACTCACAAATACTCTCCGGTGTTGAGATATTGTTTTGTATTTGGGTCATCCGGTGGTCTTGGGGTTAATTCCATAACTACTGTAGATCGATTTATTTGGTTTTCAAACAACAATTTTAAACTATAGTAAACTAATCCCTCTGAGCAAGTGAGGGCTCACAAGACTGGGATCTGCAGTTTCTGAAGCGTGAAGTGGATGGGAGTGTGATAGTCTTGCCTGAATGGGACCCTAGTATGAGCAATTGGCAAGCATTGAAGCCTTGTACTCCCCACCTCATGATTGGGAATGTGAATTGCAACTAGTCAATTACAGAGGTCCCAAGTCTCCTGAAAATGGTGGGAGTCATCACAAACATATTCAGAGTGGGTCTTGGCCTAACCTAGGAGCAAAATCGGTTGTCCCTTCAATTAAAAAAATACCACTTCTGCTCAGTTTTTTTAGCATTTACGCAATTTTGATTAAAAAAGCAGCCGAAAAAATCTCATGATTTTTCATTTCTCAAACTTGGGACCTCTGCAAATGGTTGAATAAATTAAATATGCAATTGAGTGCAAGTTATATTTTGATAATGAGAATATAATAATAAATTATACTGAAGTAATAAGATTATTGAATTGTGCCTTGTTTTATGTACATGTTAGCAATATACCTGTCACACCTTGATTTATGAGGTGTTGAAATCTGCATCATCTCCATCACAATGAGTAAGCAGTGATAATTGAGCACTGTCTTTATCAGTACTTCTATGAATGGCTGTCTTGTCATGGAGCTTTAAACGCTATTTCCCAGACCCAGTACCATTCATTAATCGTTTGAGCAATTTACAATAAGATAAAGTTTATAAAAACTATTGAATATTTATCTCATTTTATTGGTATAAATACGAAGACGAAAATAATTTACAACTGATATTAAAGCATAGGATATTAAACTTCAATTATCCATAAAAATGATAGTACAGGTAGATAAGTGACAACATGACAAGAAAGCCAGTGCCGTAGCCAGCATGAGGCAGACGAGGCGGTCGCCTCGTCTGAAATTCTCAAAACGTGACTTTTTAGGGGGGACCCAGTCCCTGGAATCCTGCATAACCCCAGATTTCGCCTCGTCTGTTTATCAACTCTGGCTACGGCCCTGCAAGCTTTAAAATGGATGTCTCACAGGCCTTTTTGTTGTGTTCGCCACTTGTACTGCTTTACTGTGCAATAATAGCATCCCATAAAGGCATGCTGTAAATCATGCGCAACCAATGGCACCTCAAATTTGAGGTGTCATTTTGTATGCATGATAAACTTACATTATTTTCAGAGTTAAAAACAATTTATTATCTTCATAATAGGCATATACGTACATACAAAGTAAAACATACATTTGTAAAATACAGTAAATTAAAACTATATTTCTTATAAAAATCATAGTATACTAACATAAAGATAGCCATTAATAAATCATAGATAAATCAAAGTAAGATACTTGATGTTATACAGTTGAACTTGCCTAAGCTAAATCCAAAATGGAATTATAAAAAAAAATTTGACTTGGAGATGGTTATTTAATGGCAAATTTGACAAAGTCAGCAAGTTTAACTGTGTAGCATGGCTCTCAATAGATAGTTTAAAAAAAATAATTGGGATGATAAAATGTATCTGATGGGATTCGCCCCTGCAACCTCTCACTTTCCTGGCAAGTGCCAAAACTATTAGACCACGGAGGCTTCAGGGTGCACAGACTCCAAGAAACCATCGGATACATCATATCACAAATTGAATATACAGTTGAACCTCCATTTGTGGAGGCAGACACCTCCAAAAATGGTTACTCATTCACAAGCCTCTTAGTTTGTTATTTTTATCTAATCCGCGCATGTTGTACATCTTGTCATTTTTTAGACAAGTATGTTAAGTTCTGTACAAAATCATCACACTTTAATGGCTGAAAATCATATTACTGAGCCAACTTATTTAAACAAATTTAAAATATTTAATACAATATAGAACGCAGCTGCCTATTGGGTTTTGCCAGTCCCAACTGAATTTTTTTTTTTAATTAGTGAAAACCTTATTTTGCTGCTTTCAACAACAGAATTTATAAAAGATTATCTCAACAGAGACCTATAAGTCATGATCACAGGAGAGGCCTGCTATCAAGATTGGGCCAGATCGGTTAATTTAACTGTGAAATTATTGCATGTGAATGACCGATCACGATACCAATCAGTATCAAGATGCGAGTATTTCTTAATGGGTCAGAGGTTATAATTCCCACAATGCAGTTTTTTCACGTTGCTTGATTCTAGTTTTATTTACAGTATTTTCATATCATACGCGATCGATCTTACCCCATGCTTTTGTTTTCTTTTAGTTCATATATTAAAATGCAACACCATTCTTGGTCGGACAATGAAATATCACTGATCAGATTTAATAGACATTTGGTCCGAGCTGGAATTTGTCGATCTCGCCGAGGACAAAAAGAAAAGTCACATACCTAAGTTAGGATGTGTCACAATGAAATGAACCTCATGGGCAGAAATAATATCCATCCACATGAATATTGGACCAAATGGCCTTAATACCAGTAGTCAATATATACATGTTACCTACAAGAAACAGAGAGGAGCTTCGGAAGCCCGAAAATGTAACCTACTGTCAAAAAGAACATCCAACTTCCTAACTTTCACTATGTTGGAGTTAACTTGTTTGATTCCTTTGAGACTAAAGAAAGGAGAAAGTAGTAAAATGTTAAGGTGTAATATTTGTACGCAAGGCGAATAAAGCCATTCATCTCAAACTGCCAATTCTCTGGAAAAAAATTATTTCATTAACACAATGAGGTGATTCTTTTCAATCTGAGGTCCTGCTAGACAAATAAGGGTTGACAGCAGTACTAATTTTGTAGTAACAAGTAATGAGTTCAAAAGATCTCTTCAAGAAATGAATCGGAGCATATAGGAGTTTGAAATGAAATGCAACCATGTTTGGTTGAAATTTAATGTGCTATGTAGTCACATGGGTGGCATATGGAAAAGAACCATCAATCTAGGATGAACTTGTCTGAATAGAGAGGTTTAGCCATATTGCTAGGCACACGTATGTCAAGAAAATCTGTTGACATCATCCAAATATGTGTTAAAATTTTTAAAGGTCACTACATCCGTCGTGCATCACCATTATGACTGGAAGCATGTTTACATGTCAGCTTGACAACAAGTAGAAGTAACATTTCAATGCTATTTTTTATTTTATTTGACATCCAAATCCAATTATGTGATACTGAGACATATTACCATTGTTTTGTCTTGTGTATTGTATTGTCCTATATTAGTAAGATTTTCATCAATATGACCTCAGTTGGTAACAAAAACAAGTACATACCTGGGATGATAGAAAGACTTGCCAAAGAGTGGGTTTCACAGAGAAGGAAGGAGTCTGCTTGCTCAATTAAAGAAGAGGAAGTTATCAATGTACGGTCTTAAGAAGCATCGCCCAAATAGTTTTTTTGCACATGAAAACAGAAGGGGAAATAGAAGCGAAGGCCCGTAAAGGAGGAAAGAAACAGATGGATTAATAATCAAGATAATCAAGATATGGACAGATAAAAGAATGGCCATGGTAAGAGAAAAAGACATGCAAGAGAATGCCAAGGACTATGGAAATAAAACAACAACAAAGTCCAAACCAGTGAACCAGGAACTGACTAGACCTAGACATACTTTAATTGGAGAAAGTAGGATTACTACACAAAACCCTTAGGATTTAGCTGTTCAGACTTAAGACATTAATTTGAGGAAATTGTATGGATGTTTCAAGATACACAAAACAGCAATTAAATGGACTCCAGCAAAAAAAGAGAAAGAAGGGAAGACCAAAGGGCACAAGAAGGAGAACAATTGAACAAGAACTGAAATTAATCAAACCTAGAATGGCCTAGGTACAGACTCGCTAAAGACAGATGTAACTGGAGAGAAGTGTGGAAGCCTTATTTACTGGAAAGTGTGAAGAGGATTAAGTAAGTCACTGAAAACACATCTAACTTTTATTGTAAGCATAAAAACAAATAGATTATTGATGATATAGTAAAATTGTATTTACTTACTATCTATTGACATACACCATTTGTTTTAAGTTTTAAAGATTCATCATAGAAGTGTTGGTAGGTGATGACAATCTACTGCTACATGTAATCATAATAATGGACAACATGCAGCTCTGCAATAAAATGCTAGGTTTGACCTGAACTCAACAAGCAAGGAAGAAATATAAGGCAATGTTCAGGAGAAGGCTGAAAATGATGAAAATTCCTGAAACTACAGTAACATGGACCCTAATAAAATCAAGTGGTCTGGCCTATAAGGATTGTGCACATTGAGAATGACTTACCCTAAAAGCCTAGTGGATATAATTCCAATTTTTTGGTAATTCTAAAAGAGGGCTCTGTATTATATTTGTCAAAAGTGTTAACCATATTCATAAAATTTTAATCATCTTTTGACAAGTTCTGATCAGACGGCTTAATTCGCACAATCTGAAAATGTTTACAGATGCCATACTAAAGGGGGAGGGGCTATGACCAATTGTTGAGTTTATTGACTGAAGTCCGCCCCATTTGGAGACCAATACACAATGAAAGGGAGGTGTACAATGTTAAAAAACGGCTGCATGCCCCGAAATTCCAATCTATAGTTACCCTAAATGGCTTATTCCTTTAACCATGAGTACCTGAACCAAATTTTTGGGGTTGTGATTGATGATGAAAAGTCATACATTACATTCTGAAACAGTCTCAGAACATACATCATGGTGGTAGCGATTTACAAAGAGACCATGGAGACAACTACACATATGCGAGTAACAAGAATATGTAACATATTTAAACCTAACATTCAATCTCCAAAACCTGTCAAGTACAACGTTGAGGCAGCAATAGTGTAAATAATTGTAGTGTGAAAGTAGAATTAAACAGTTGTAGTAGTGTGAAGTGTGCATGACTAGCACAATGACTATGAAATACCCTGATTTCGATTGGACTACAGAAAATATTGCTGAAAAGTTCAAGTTTTTTAAACAACGATTTGAACTATGTATTCTAGAAAATGCAGTAACAGATAACAGACTAAAGGCAAATGCCTTCAGATAATGACAAAAATATTCTAGCCAAATTGTGAAAGTACAACTCAATATTTAAATAATATTTTGAAAACACCGTCTCAAATTCAAGCAATAAAAGCCAGATGAAGATCGTAGAAAACAGAGATATAGTGCTGAGTGCAAAAAAGTTTGGCGCTATACCCCAAAATATTTAGTTCCCCTGTGAAGGGAGAATTGTTTACATTAATTACAGGATATACTGAAATTTGTTTCTTTGATGAGAAAAATGAGAACTGAGTAATACAAATAGATGCACAGTGACTAAAATTTAGACTTGTTATTTGTGCAAGCAGGTTTATTTTTTTGTAAAGAACCAAAATCTGGATTTAAGCTAGGTTTGACCTAAATTCGATAAGAGAAGACGATTGTACGACGTTAAATTTTGAGGCTGACATTCCACGACTTTATCTTGCTCTTCAAATTCCTGAATCTAATATTGGCACTAATAAACTGAAGTTGTCTGGCTTGGAAAAACTGCATGTTTTTAAGAAGAATGGCTTACCCTAACAGATTAGTTGACAATTTCAATTTTTAGTCCTCCTAAAGGAGAGCTCAGCATAATTTTAACAAAGTTACTTAATCAAAGTCATATCAATTGTAATCATCTACTGACAAGTTCTAATCAGCAATGGCTTAATTCACACAATCTCAAAATGTTTACAGATACCATACATACTAAAGGGGAGGGGTGTTGTAGTAGTGTAAGTGTGTCCTATTTGTAGACCACTTTACAACCAAAGGGAAGTGTACAATGTTCAAAAACAGCTGCAAGTTCTGAAATCTATGGTTACCCCAAATGGCTTAACTGCTAACATGTATGCTCAATGGAAGGTCACCGACATGACTTTGCCTTTCTGGCAGCTAGTGGTATATTGCCTCAGATATAAGCAACGTTTAAAACCAGATGGTACATCAATTTCTCTGTATGGCAATCCAGCATACTCCCTTCGACCATGTCTATGGTTTAGAAAGCATAGTGTAGATCTCATCATGTATGTGGCAAGAAAACTTGCTGTTGGATGTGACACGAAATAGAAAGTTTAAAACTTAAAAATAGAATTAAATAAGCTTAATACAGTTCATAAATTTGCCAAGAAAATTAAAATGCACCAAATTGGTATCTACCCAGTGAGGTTTGTAAATTATATAAAGAGAGACCTTATATTTCCGATCACTTCTGTGCAAGCTGGCTAATTGCCAAAATCACCTGGTCACATCTATCCATTTAGCCTCTTTTATGCGAGTGATTCGAGGGATAATCTGGAAATGAATTTGGGCACCAATGACAACTATATTGAAAAGATGGTAGCTGAAACAACTGAGAGTACTTTTTATCTCTTTGGTGATGAGATTTTTATCATTAATGAGATGGATATAAAAAAAAGCTAAAACAACCGATAATACTTTTTATCTCTATCAAGGAGAGGGACCTAAACAGCTGCATCCTACCTTGGAAAATGGTTGGAATTTCTCCCGTCAAGTTTCTAAGGATCAGAATTTAGGAGTTGGTTCAAGTGGATTCCATACAAATTTGCCTCTTGTAATTGATAGAGAACACCCAGAGTCACTCCCTCCATCAATCAATGTAAATCACATTGTGCTTGATATAATGCATGGTTTAGCCAAAACAGTAGAGAAACTTTTGACTCTTGAAGTAGAGAAGATTAATTCAGAAGGTTACAAAATCCAGCAAATTCATAGTAAAATATCGTTGAATCACCTCTCAGATAACCTGGCATCTAATATAAATAAACGACAACTTCGAGTTGTACTTTGGCAAACCAGGCAAATTGGAACAAATCAGCTTGAATAAAGATCATGCTTTGAGAATACTCTGCCCAGCACCTGAAGTGGGCGACTTTCATTGTGTTCTTAATAATGTTGTTCAAAAATGTAAAATCCCAATTGATAGACAAAATCAAAAAGTTCTTTTCTGCACGATGTTACAATGTAACTAAATCTTATATATTTTTCCGGTCACTTCAGTCAAATTACCCAGGGTATTGTCGAGCATGAAGAAGAAAAGAAATGTTAAACAGCAATATAAGTTTGAATTTTCTAGCCTACTGTTGCAAGATGTTGTGCCACAGGTTGCTATAACAACTGATCTTGCCTCCTTGACATCCTGGTTTCTCAATACGCTTTTCTGAATGAACATTCCATGTTTGGCTTTGGGATGGAAGGAAAACTGGTAGGTGCTATTGTACTTTCTTGACTCTTTCAATTTCAATTGTTAATAATGAAGTAGTGGTCAACGGTGTGTCTTATCAGGAACCTGGTCACATATATCCATTTAGTCTCTTTTATGAGAGTGATTCCAGGGATAATCTGGAAAAAAATTTGTTCACCAGTGAGAACTATATTGAAAAGATGATAGCTGAAACAACCAATAGTACATTTGTGAGTTGTCGTGACAAAATGAGTCGTGTTGTACGCCAGGCCATTTTGAGATATTCATAAAAATAGACAGAAAATCATAATTTTACAAAAATGAGATTCTTGTTTTGTTAAGTTTAGTATATAAATTTTATGATTACAAACTTCCAGTTTATGTTTATTTACAATAAACATGTTTTTAAACTACATGTTGTAAAGGCTGTTTTTCAAAATCAATGGTAAAACATACAGGAAGTCAACAGTTGTTTATCTTTAAAGTCGATTTTCTCCAAAGTGTGTTTTCATCTAACCATGTTTTAAACTGATTTTTCTCTGGTTATACTGAAGCTATGAACCTCATTTAAAAACCAATTTAAAGCTTATAATCTCCTCTATCCAATACAACAATAACTCAATTTTGGTTTTCTGTACAACACGACTCATTTTGTGGTGACACCTCACATTTTATCTCTCTGGTGATGACTATTATTAAGGTACAAGATGGATCTAAACCACTGCACTGTACTTTAACATGGTTAACATTTTTACAGCCATGTTTCCAAGAACCAAAAGTCAGAAGTTGGTTCAAGTGAATTTCGTACAAATTTGCCTGTTGCAATTGATAGAGAACACCCACACTCCTTCCATTAGCCAGAATTGTAGAGAAACTTTTGACTCTTGAAGTAGAGAAGATTAATTCAGAAGGTAACAAGAACAACAAATTCATTGTAACATATAGTCCAATCAACTCTTAGATAACCTGGCGTCTAATATAAATAAAAGAGGCATACGTCAAGGCAACTTTGAGTTGTACTTTGGCAAACTAGGCAAATTGGAACAAATCAGCTTGAATAAATATCATGCTTTGGGAATACCGTACCCTGCCCATCCCCTCAAGTGGGTGACTTTCATTGTGTTCTTTTAAGAACACAATGAAAGTATTATTAAAATAATGTTGTTCAAAAACAAAATCTCAGTGACACTGATAGAAAAAAATCAAGCAATTCTTTTCTGATGATGTGGATACAATTACAGAATATGATGTAGATCGATTAATTTGTGGAGTATATATAATAGAAATATATTTATAGAAAAATGAACCATATCGAAAGTTTCTCCCAGCCAAACCACATGTTATGTGTTTGCCTATACAGATGTTATGATGAAGAAAAGTATAAAATTTATGCTTAGTGCTTTTACTAAGTTTTTGTAGCAGGTACACTTGGAAGAATTTAACGGCGTATGATTAAATATTTTGACTATGCCCGGTATATTGTTAGAAAACCTAAAATTACTACTCAGCAGATCCCAAGCCGAAAGTGGAGAGCACGACCTGACTGCCATACTCTGCATTATTATCAACATAATACTCAACATGGTGGGAAGAAAACAGTAGACTCACAGTTGTCCAGTTGTCAGTCCTTGCCACTATGTATAGAACAAGTGGTCTGACTTGGAAGGATTGTGCATATTGAGAATGATCTATTCCAACAGATATGTTGACATAATTCCAACTTTGGCCGTTCTAAAAGAAGTGTTCTGCATAATTTTTGATGAAATTCTTAACCATATCCATAATAATTTAAATCTTTTGACAAGTTGTAATATAATAAGACAGCTTAATTTACACAATCAGAGGTTTACAGAGGTCACACATACTAAAGGGGGGGGGGGGCTGTGACCAATTGTTGAGAATTTATTGATCAAAGCGAAGTGTACAATGTTCAAAAGCAGCTACATGTCTTGAAATTCCAATCTATGATTATCTCAAATGGCTTAATTGCTAACATGTATGCTCCATGGTAGGTCACCGACATGACTTTGCCCTCCTGGCAGCTAGTGGTGTATAATTATGGAATAAAGAGAGAAATCTATGGACATATTTGTGCATTTTTTCCAACTAACCCCACTCTAGTTTCCCCTATACTTGAACTGAACAGCGAAACTCAAAATACTCATCATGAGGCTGGACGAGCAAGGGTTTTGAAGGATACCAATCTCGTAGAAAAAGTGATGGAGTGTGTAGAGGAAAATCCGTTTTCAGCAGACCATTCACAATTTAGTAGTATAAAGTACGTTTAGTGGAAGTGTCAAAGGATCTACAGTTGCGCCACATCAGTCCCAAAAGTCTATTGGCTTTG
>JAOTQE010116253.1:0-12892 GCA_025631205.1 Nesometra sesokonis
TTAGGGGCCTCCTATTTACAAGCCCCCTGGGGTTTCCTGGAGGCCCTTTTCATCTAACCTAAATAATCATGGCTATTTTTCTGTGTATTTTATTATTTTATTGTAAAAAAAAAAAAAAAAATGAAGTTGATGAATAAAGTTTATGTTTAATTTCGGCCGATAGAGGGCCAAAGTTGTAAAAAAAAAGAGCCTTTCACACTATTGCAAAATCACAATCTTATACTCATTGTTACATTATTTAGGTACATAAATAATGTAACCATGTAATAAAGATAACTAGCACAGCTATACTGTATAACTTGGCATCACAGCACAGCTGCAATGCAAAGCCCACTGCTTCAGCTAAAAAATAAAAACAGGATGCAAAATAAGTGGTATTATTTATTACAGACAATAATACAACTGAAAATGCCAATTATTAAGTTGCGCTGATGCAAACTTACATATTATATGATTACATTTTCAGTCTAGCCTGCAAGGAATTGCCATCAACAGACTGCTTTTAGATGAGATTCAGGGAAGGATCAACAATCTCCAGGTATGTTGTTTCAATATTAATTCGTTATTGGCACAGGGACTACATCAGCAACATCATGCCATAACATATATCTTTTTATCAAGTGTCATGATTTTTATTGCAGGAAATGTGCACTGAAATTGAAGATTATAGTTGCAGATTACCATCGACTTCATCTTCACAGGTCAAAGTTCAACAAAATGTGAAAGACCTAATTCAGATATACATTGATACCAGAGGCCAGATGCTTTAACAATTTAAGAGTTTTCAAAGATGCCGATTTTAACTTTTGCTATCATGGAGCTATCATAACACAACACAATGTTTGGAAAAGGGTTAATCTTTAGTGGTAGTCTTGAATGAGTTCTACATTTTTTTTATTTCGTGCCCCATCCAACAGCAAGATTACTTGTCACTTACAGGAGAACTACGTCATGCTTCTAAACCAAGTCTCATTATGAGGCTTAGGGTGTTGTGCTCTTACTGCAGGATGAGAACTATGTCATGTTTTCTAAACCAAGTGGCTCTATTACTGTAGGAAGAGAACTATGTCATGTTCTCTAAACCAAGTCTCATTATTGGGCTTCGAGAGTGGCTCTGGTATTGTAGAATGACACCTATGTCATGTTCTCTTAACCAAGTTTAATAATTGGACATTTATAACACAGTACCATAACTAGTCACGGGTGCTGTGGACATGATGACCAAGTTTCATTATGAGGCGTAAGGAGTGATCCTATTACTGTAGGATGGGAAATAAATAATTGACATTTATAACACGATACCGTAACTAGTCACGGGTGCTGTGGACATGATGTTCACGCTTTCAAGGACATTTTCCTCCCCGAAGAGTTATGTCATGTCCTGGTACATTCTATCAGCTGTCCACAGCTGGGAATGTGTGAACTAGTTCATACGCCTCATAAAACTGTCATGCTTTCTAAACCAAGTCTCATGAGTCTTGGGGAGGGACACTGTTATTGTGGAAGCATTTGGCGCAGCGGTTGTGCTTTGGAATTCCAACCACAAGGTCAGTGGTTCGAGGCTCACTCTCTGTGTTTTTAGGCAAGACGCATCCACATTGCCTCTCTCCACCCAGGAGTATAAGTTGGTACAAATACCATATGCACTGATAACAGCTGCAACGCTATGGAATGGATTGTATTCCATAGGCGTTTCTTACAATGACTGGGGTAGTAATTGTACTTAGAGGCTTTGGGAATGTTCCATATTATTATTATTGTAGGATGAGAAATATGTCATGTTTTCTAAACCAAAGTCTCATTACGAGGCTTAGGGAGTGGTGCTGTTACTGTAGGATGAGAACTATGCCATGCTTTCTGAACCCAAGTCTTATTACGAGGCTTAGGGAGTGATGTCGTGTTTGTGGTTCTCAGCAAGGTTCAAACTCAAAACTTTGAGATTGGAAGGCAAGCATAATTGCTAAGCTGCAATGTAAATTTTGTAGACACTTGTTTTATGGTTGGGAGCTGTGAAGTGGTATACAGTATATAAAAATATTGTACCACTTTGAATTTTATTGAGTTAGTGGTACAATACTTTAATTTAATAATTTTATGTTTCAACAGCATCAAAAAAATGGCTGCAGACCTCTGCTTGTTATTGGCATTGATGTCAAACTGATCCCTGCATAATGAATATTTTTAATATTAAGCAAAACCATGTTTTATTTAGAAAATGACAATAAAATAAGCAATGACAAAATTAGTAGTGTACTTTACTGTTGTGGTTGTAATTTATTGGGCTCCGTTTGTACAGATATTTTAAGGTGAATTAAATGCTTATTTTCATAATTTTTATACCATACCAGCCTAGAGCAATAAAAAACCTGTCACCACAAAAAATCTTAAACGGAAAATATAAAAATTGGTATGTGAAAATACTGTGATATAATTTATAAGCTGTTTAGCTTAAATACAAGGTCCTCATTTAATCATAATATACACAGAGATATTACTTTGAGTTTTGTTAGGGCAGGTTTTCAATATGGTCATGGTGAAAAATAACGTATTTTGCTAGTGTATTAAAGCACTGTATAAATATTACAAAGGATCACTATAAGTTGATATGTAAAGAGGTTCCATTACTGGAATTCACAGTATACCATTTTAAATGATGTGTTAGTTTATTTCCAAATATTGTCTACAGCACTCACGTAATTTAAATTAATTGCATATAGGGTTTTTAATGTTTTGATGAGATTTCTTTTTTATAAAACATGAAATTTAAATAAGAAGCACTCTAAATTTGTGTATAACAGAAAAATCAATAATAATATTTTTTTTTTGCTGGAATATCTACCGAATCATATTATGAAGAGTTAAAATACATTATATTCAAAATATTTACAATTTTATGCTCACTATTCTGTACAACATTTAACATCACATTTAGATGGTTGTGTACAAACTGGAAAAAAGAGTGCAGAATACAATATTACATACAAGAGAGACTAACAGAGCAGTAATTCATTCAACATAATTTGATATTTGATTATTCACTATTAGTGTATTCACAAATTTTACTTGTAACCTGGCCCAGGTTGTTGATAACCACTAGGCCTACCATATGGTGAATTTCTAGCATAAGGGTTGCCTGGTCCAGGAGGACCGTACCCTGGTTGCTGTTGTTGCGAGTACATATCTTGGCCTTGTGGTGCCGTTTGTCCATACTGTTGGTTATACATTGCTTGGTTTTGTTGACTAGCCTGGGGATATCCTGGAGTTGGCATTTGTTGTGGATTCTGCTGAGGTGTGTACTGTGGTTGGTAGGGTTGTTGTGTAGTGGTAGGATAACCCTGGGTTTGTTGTGGTCTGTAGGTTGGTTGTTGAGCCATTGTTGGTTGTGATGTTGGTGTTGGTTGACTCTGTGGCGCTGGTTGTTGCGTGAATCCTACTGTTGAAAAACCTGGTTGATTTGCCTGTGTAGCTTGAGGAACTCCAGCTGAAAGACAAAAACAATCATTACTTATAAGCAGTATTATAAAGAAATATATGACTAAATCTTTCTGCTATACGACATGTTTCAACAAATCAATGACATAAAAGTCTGAAAGTGATACTGATCAGCGATTCACTTTAATTTCATACTTCCCCAATACCTAAAAGCCATGTACAGTACAGACCTGTGGTGGTGTTCTTCGGAGAATAGTTTTACCAGACCCGAAACCATGTACAGTGGAACCTCCATTTTACCTACCTCAATTTTATGAACCCTGAATTTTACATATTTCTAAATTTAACTAAAGATGGTAAAGCAGTAAGCTTAAACATAAATTTTAACTGGACATGGTGTTAAAAATGTGTTTAAATTAACCAATAATAGATTTTTTTTATACCTAAAATCATCTAGCCTAAACAATGGATAGTAGTAAATTAATTAACCAACTTATAAAGACTATAGCTCAATTTTACAAACTCCAGATTTAGATACACCTTCAGGTCCATTACAGCATGTAAATTCAAGGTACTACTGTAATAGAAGTCCCGAGATGGTGTGTGACAGAGAGTAAATTTTGACAAGTAGTCACTCTAATAATTTGTTTTTGTGCTGAACCCAGAGTATCTCATTTGTAAATTTCAGGAGAGCTGTGATTTGCTCTTGTGGGATTACTGAGGAGAGCATTGTGCTCTCCTTGCAAAAATTTATAGTTGCTCTCTTTGGGTGTTCAAGGAGAGTTTATTATAAATTTACTTAAATGTACACTATAAACAGCAGATCTGATACACAGCAATACATTAACTGCAAAGTTGTTAAATAAAACTTATATATCTCAAGTGGTTTCACTTGAAAATGACCTTTATAGCACTGGGTGCAACCTAATTTATTCCTTTGTATAGCTGCCCAGCTGACCTTTGAGTAGAGGTTAGAAACAACAGGAGATGGTTTACATCTCCCTGGACTATATAAAACGCAATGCGTTTTAGGCCATGTGACAGAAAAATCGCCTGTCAAAGTTTAGGCTCTGTTACTATAATTTAAGGAACATGATAAATTGCTCTCCTGGGAGCAGGTTGAGGAGCGTCATAGCGCTAGCGCTCCTCAAAAATGATAGACTGTGAACCGTGCACCTTTACTTCTATGTAGGCTAAACTAGTTTACAAATGAAAATACAGACTCTTGAATGTTGAGCATACCATTGTAAGGAGCAGCTTGTAATGGCGGTTGCTGAGGGGCTGTAGCTTGCTGAGGTTGTGTAGCTTGACTCATCGGTTGCTTAGGCTGCTGCTGCTGCTGTTGCCTAGCTTGTTGACCGGCAGATGACCCTAGGCTTGATGTGCTGTCCGTTGGTGATGGTGCCCTTTCTGGCTGATCTGTAGAATTGTAAATTAGCATTTGGTCAACAACAAAAGAATTAAAATCTATATTTTACTTTTTTGATGTAAACATACCATCTGGTCTACCCTCTTTTATTGGAAAACTTCTTTTTAGCGTTCAGCTCAACTGTATTCTCAGTTATTATCACTTGATAATAATGGTAGGATCATTGAAATGTTATTTATTAAAGTTGATTAATTACAAAAGTTTACCTGATTTATCTCCATAAAATGAAGCAGTGACTGGATCAGATGCCTGACGCTGCTTGTACGGGTCGAACATCGCCGTCTGTTCACTGCTGACAATTGTTGCTTTTGTTACATCAGTATCTTGTGTTGATTCAACTACCTGACCTAAAATCCAAGAAACAGTCATTTATAAAGTTCTCTATACAATGAATACAGCTGACTGTGTATTAAGTTACTAAATTTTGCACAGGTTTGGACTGGCTTAATATTTCAAATAATTTTTTAAGGTAACTTTGTTTTCATCAGCATATATGCATATATATATATATACAGTATAACAAAATAGAATCTTAATCCCCACAGGTATGTACCCTACTTGAACATGACAAGGATGTTTTTTTTTTGCTGATTAAATAGTTGAAAGGGGGAGGGGGACCGATCTACCAAATTGGACAAGCGCAGGTGTGAGATTTTAACAGCAAACTGATGTCAATAGGTGTTTTTTCAGGTGAAAATGGGGAGAGGTTGCCTGGGCTAAGTGGGCCCCCTTTGATCCACACCTGTACCCATGCCTTCCCAGTCCCCAGAAATTTTATCTGCTGAAGATTTCCTTCAACAGTTAAAGGGTGTTTTTATTGAAGGTAACATCTTTCTCGCATTTAAATGTGATTGTTAGTGTTAGCCTGTTTCTTTGTGTTGTATCTGCTGACAATGTTTCCAGTGTGCCACACAAAAGGAGAACTGTGTTTCTAATCAAGAGTAACTCTTTGTAAATTAAAAATGTTACTGTTACAGTGTTAGTCTGTTTCTTACTTTGTGTTGTGTCTGCTGAAGATGTTTCCAATGTGTCCATCAGCAGTAGAACTTTGTTTCTAATGAAGGCTAACTCTTTGCGTATGTGTTTCACTTGGTCACTTTCAATTGGTCTAGGTTGTCCATTCACTAGTTGAAAAAGAGTAATTTTAATTATTTTATATTATGAAACACCAAGGTAAATGTCCACTTATAAGAAATTCTTATTTTAAAATTTAATAGAATAGAGGCTTGGGACGAGACACTTTGTTCTTTGTTAAAATGAACAGTACAGTACAGGTTTTCAATACCAAAGACAAACATTATAGTAACGTGTATTAATTTTATAATACCAGCATACTGAATTTCTAACTTGTTTTGTCATGTCATAAATAACTGATTTGATTTACAGTACAGTTAAACTTGCCGAAATCACCTTTTCCAAAGTCAAATTTATTTTACATGCCATATATTGATGTGCTTTCCATTAATATACAAACCCTAAGTCAAATTATGTCTAACTCATTTATTTTACACGCCATATATTGATGTTCTTTTCATTAATATACAAACCTTAAGTCAAATTATCTCTAACTCGTATTTATTTTACACGCCATACATTGATGTGCTTTCCATTAATATACAAACCCTAAGTCAAATTATCTCTAACTCGTATTTATTTTACACGCCATATATTGATGTTCTTTCCATTAATATACAAACCCTAAGTCAAATTATCTCTAACTCGTATTTATTTTACACGCCATATATTGATGTGCTTTCCATTAATATACAAACCCTAAGTCAAATTATCTCTAACTCGTATTTATTTTACACGCCATATATTGATGTTCTTTCCATTAATATACAAACCCTAAGTCAAATTATCTCTAACTCGTATTTATTTTACACGCCATATATTGATGTGCTTTCCATTAATATACAAACCCTAAGTCAAATTATCTCTAACTCATATTTATTTTACACGGCATACATTGATGTGCTTTCCATTAATATACAAACCCTAAGTCAAATTATCTCTAACTCATATTTATTTTACACGCCATGATGTGCTTTTTATTAATATACAAACCCTAAGTCAAATTATGTCTAACTCATATTTATTTTACACGCCATGTGCTTTCCATTAATATACAATCTCTATGGCGAAAGATGTCTAACTCATTTTTCATGCCATGTTGATGTGTTTTCCACTAATTTATAATCTTTAAGTCAAATTACTGTATGTCTAACACAAGTCAAGGGAATTGCATTTAAACTAGCCTAAGTAAAATTATGTCTAACTCACATTTCCATTAGTTTACAAGTCAATTTATGTCTTGTATTTATTTTGCATTCCTCATTAATGTGTTTTACATTAATATCAATTGTTTTTCAATGCCACTTTGGATTTGACTTAGGCAAGTTTGATCCTAACATAAAATCAACAGATTCTAAGCCTATTATTAAGATGTCGATAGTTTCTGTTGGAGTCTGCTTTTATATTCCATTGTACACTAGATGCAGGAAGATAACGAGATGATTATTAGGCATTGTATTCTTAGAATAAAAATAGAAACAGTTCTGTAAAAATTATTTCCAGAATGCCAAAGTACTTTTTCCAAATTTGATACTCACCAAATAAAGTCAACTTAAGAATCCTATTGCTACACTGTATGGCAAAAGACAAGTCAGAACTGTCGAAAATAGTAATCAGATCACCATCTAGGAATGACAAAAACACCAATAAATTATTGATACTCTGAAAACTAATAATGTTTTGATTTGGTTTATTCAGCGTAGTGATAACCCACAAACCTGTTTCTAAAGTGAACTTATTTCCTGTGGATTCCTTGTGGTGGTACAGTAATTGGGCAGTACACTGGGAGACAATCCCTACTGTTGTACAACGATTGTACTGCATTGTATAACACGTACATGAGCCATGCTGCACACAGGTGCAACACAGGGCCAATGGCTTATGTCTCATCCAAAAGACGGTGCTTTTAGACTTTTGAGTCTCAATGGTTTAGCGCACAAACACAGGACTACAACCTGCTAAGCCAGCTGACCTAAAATGCCACTCAATAACCTGGTCAATTTTTGTCAAACATTACTTTGATTATTTAAAAAAAACATACAAAAACAGAACTGGTGCTTTTGGTGGTAAACAAGTCAATTATTTTTGTTTCATTGTTCTTTATTTTATTTATAATAATAATAATATGTTTGTTTTCTTCTCCTTCAGGAAGTCACTTTTTATTACTACAGTACTACTACTAGGCCCAGGCCTGACCAAATCCCTGATGTAACTTGAACGTTAATTATAGAAATGCAAATAATTATATTAATATTAATAATACAAAAATAATCATTTCCCAGCCGATAATGATAAATCAATCCAATATTTATAGGGCAAATATGATAATAAAACTGACCTAAACAGGACTAGATTAGTAATAATAAAATTATCCCAAAATATTTTTTTTTCATTGTATTTGTATTTCTAATTTAAAATAAAATAATTATAATGTGTAAATATATTTTACAGCAAAGTTCTAAAAATTACTAACTTTGAGATAAAAAAAAACAAACAAAAACAGAAAATACACATTTCTAGGAATTAGCTTGGGTTGCAACAATGCCTAATCGCTTTTCTGCCAATCAAGGATGATAAAGTAATACTGTATATAGGGCCTGGGCCTAATTAATAATAAAATGAACCATCACAATAAACATGATTAATATGAAAAATTATAAATATAACTAATAAAACAAATAAATGAAATGAACCTTAAATTAGAATTACATATTTTGATTTGATTAAAAAAAAGTAAGAAAGTCATAAGCTTCGAACCTGGTTTCTTTAGTTCAATAATCACTTTATATTTGCGTTGCGCCACAAGTATCCGTCTTACAATTAACTGCTTATTGCTACAACAAGAGACTACAGCGATAGTCGCGTTACGACGTAATTTATTGACCAAATACTTGTTTAATATCTACCGTGCGTATTAGCTCTTATTCACACATCAACGTGCGAACAGTCACTCCGTAAAAAATAACCACAATCCACAAACACAATATTCCATAAACATTCAACTATTTACCTTCATCCTTATATTTAACCACTACTTCATCTGTACTGTTCAGCTTGCCCCTAAACACTCGCTGCATCATTAATATCAGTTCATCATAAGTAATATCCTCGTTGTGTATTGGTATTCGCCTGATGTCATCCCCTATTTGAACCTTGATTATCAATTTGTTACTGAGGTCGATTTGCGGGAAGTGTGCATCACCGAACCTTCCTTCTGAACTTTCCATTCTCTAAAGATTTGGAAAAATAAATTTTTATGAAGCAGTTGCATTTCTTCTTTCGAACGTGCAATTGATTACATAAGATGGTAACATCATAAGCAAAAGTTTATTTTGTCAATTAAAGCATTTGGCTTAATCCCATTTACTTTCCATTCAATGTTTATATGGGTTCATAATTTATGTAATTTAAAATATTTATCAAATCTACAATTTACTTGGTAACCATAAAATCAATAATTTATACATTGACTCAAGCCTAAGTTTAGTCTGGTGTCACTCTATTGTCACTTTATTGTCACCATCTGATAGATTCTGTAGACATTAGTTACTTTGACAAATGAATGTCATGTCATGTAGGCATAGGCTAATTGTCCATTTTGTAGTGATTATTTGGGAAACTTCAATCAATTTTGTATCATTGTATTCATTTTTATATATATATTTTATCTGTTAAAAAAATTTATTAAAAGTTGATGGAACAGATTGTCATATGCATAAAATAATGTAAAATAATATTTATATATTTCCAAATTGTTTGGACATAGTCACATAATTGACATAAACTTATCCCAAACATTCTAAAAAATACTGAAGGCTATCCCAGAGTTCAAATATACAAAAGAAAAGGACAGGTAAAGAAATGGGGCTAGTCATGGCAAACCCACCAAGTTGCCGCACAGTAAGTTATTGAGAAATAAGCAAATAAACAGCAGCAAATATAAACAAATACAAAGGAAATTTGTGTCTAGTTTTTCCAATAGCTTCAGTTATAGATTTGTGATCTTGATAATTGACGGCCTCATTTTAAAGCTTGTGAAAAGTGTAATACAGTTTTAACGATAACTCAATTTGTAATTTTCCTACAACTTGGTGGTTTTGCCATGTCATGCCTCCAATGTGCTTGCGTCACTCAACACATCCGAAATCGCCGCTAGAGTTCCGATTGTGGTGGTTGCTTCCGCAATGGTTAGCGTCCCTTGAGAGGGCGACCCTAACCTCAACTTTACCACTGCAGAGGTAGCATCCACTACCGGAACTCTAGCCACTAGGTTTTTTTACACAATTGCCTAGAGGGTAGATCATTTTCGGCCGACATAATCGGCTGCTGACAATTTCTATGGAACGCAATACTCAAACTTGTTCAATGTCAATTTAATGCCATGTGGATTGTTTGTACTAATGTACGGATATTCATTA
Organism: Nesometra sesokonis; assembly: GCA_025631205.1. Lineage (NCBI taxonomy): Eukaryota > Metazoa > Echinodermata > Crinoidea > Comatulida > Antedonidae > Nesometra > Nesometra sesokonis. The sequence continues at coordinate 10,354 of JAOTQE010116253.1, forward strand.
TATTAATTTATATGCATTAAATGTGAAGACCAAATAGTTGTTTAATTGTTGATTGTTGATAATTTTTATGCAAAGAAACTAGCCTAGACTTAGGCCTAATCTAGCCTGCCTAAGCCAAGTTTATGATGATCATATTTTAAAACAAGGCAGGCCCTCGTTCATTTATTCATTAACAACAATAAATATTACGATAATTATTATTAAAAAAAAAATTCAAATAAATAAACATATAATTATTGATTAAAAGCAAAATAAATTAAGTAGAAATCGAACAGCGCTATCGGCATTACATTCTAGGGGCTTCTTTGGCGGTCGATAAGCCATTTCACGGTTTCAACTGCGCATGTGCAGATTAAGGTCAAGTCATAAAACGACACGGGGCAATTGTATTTTCATCAATAAGCTGTGCGTCGTTTTATGACTTTAGACTTGACCTTAATCATGCACACGTGCAGTTGAAACCATAAAATGGCATATTCCGTTGGCGGTCAAAAATGATAGGCTTACTACTACTAGAACTCTAGGCCCTAGGCAGGCCTAACTAGGCCTAGTAATAAGCTAAACTAAGCCTACAACAACCAAGCAAGGAGGTACCCTAATTTTTATTGAAAAACATAATTAATATTGCCTTAAACACAATATTCGGTTAATCTTGCAAGCAATTCAGTCGGTGATGCGCTGAATTGAAAGTCAAAGCTAGCCTAGCTACACAAACTGAAAATCTAGGCCTACACGAGAAAGTGGTAGGCCCACCTCGCGGCTCTGCTATCGCCTTCATCACTACCGAATAAGTTGCATTGTAAGACTCGATCGAAATGATGAGGCCTAGGAACTAGATTGGTTTAAAAGAAAATTAGGCCAAGACTAAATAAGCAAAAACAATCGATATTGCGTCGAACCATTTATCTAATTTTCTTTAACAAATAAACTCATAAAATGTTACTTTACTGACCGTTTTAGAGGCTAATAACACGATAAATATCACGCCCACAAACCAGTGCAAAATTATTGTACGTTCAACCGGCGGTGGTCTCGTGAACGTGGAAGACTCTCTAGCTGACTCGCGAATTATTAACAAATTTTTATTGAAAACATTTTTCTAACCTCTATTTATTTTGAATAATTATAATATTATAAAAAAAGCTTATATATTATACTAGTGAAAAATGAATAGTATTAATGTTGCCGATTTCAAAATATTATGTCTAATTTACTAATAATTGTAATAACTAAGGTGGTCTAAGAATGAGGAAAATTAATGGCGCCCTCAAACGTATAGCGAAGGGTAACTTTACACGTTTCTGTGTAACTATTCGGTACCGGTATAAAATATCAATAGGTCCGTTTTTGATCAAGTTTTTGGGAATACTGTTTGTACAACCGGCTCATACAATAATAAATGCGATAGGAGGAACTCTATAGGCGGAAAGCCTTTTATCATTTGTTTTTTAAATTCCTATTAAAAATGCTTCAGACTAATTGTAGTTTATTCAAAGCCATTATTTATGAGATGGTGTTTCCAACAGCTGACTTAAAGACCAATAAACCTTTGTTACGTTAACGCGGTGGCCACGTGGCGGATTGTCATGAACATTTCCGTTCAAATTATGTGTAAACCAAAATAAAATTGTAGCTCCATTCTACAACTAATCCACGTGAGAATTGTTGTAAGTTTTTTTTCTGGTAATTCAGGGTCGGCCCAATCATACTGAATGAACGAGATCGGTGTTGGATTCTACTCCATATGCATATTGTGCATTTTTCCGCACCGTGACTTGTTGATGATGTACATTAGTTATAATAGTTATAGGTAGTAAATTAGTTATAAAAAAAACATTTGTATTTAATTTGTTTCTAATAAAGCGTCCGCCGTAGTCTAATGCTCGGAGTTCGCTGAACATCCATATTAGGCAACGGTCTTCATAGAATTACCGGTCTTCGCTGAGGGAAAAAGTTATGCGTTTTTGCGAGACGAAATTTTGAATTTTAAAAGGGCCGGGGTAATGCATATGGCATGGTCACGTTTGGTATCATCGCAATCAGAATTTACAAGGTTAAACCTCGACCATCAGTGTAATTTAGTCGCCAGCGATTTTTTAGGGATATGATAGGTATTTGAACACACTTCATTTAATCTTATTGCACCTATATTAAAAATGTATATTTACAGATACAGTATGCCATTTAAATTTTGTTACTTGGTTAAAGGAGGTCAAAGATCAAATAATTACCATTTGATAGTGTTTTGATATTGTTTTAAAGCTTACATGCTACTGCACTCTAAAAAATACTTGGTGAAAAATTCCTGGTTAAATAATTTTAACACTATCCTGGTTGTATTAACAACTTCACTGGTTAAATAGTAGCGTCAATATTTGTTAAATTCTGTTAACATAAAATCTGGTGAAATGAGTGGCATCCATTCTCTGATCAGTAGGGAAGCCGCGTTGCGCGTATTGACCGTTTATTGCAAATTATCGCACACCCGCTGACGTCATCGTTTTGTGACGCCCTCTGTTGTTATAAGTCTTCTTATATT
>JAOTQE010116264.1:0-12892 GCA_025631205.1 Nesometra sesokonis
CCATAGTACTCATAACAGATTAAAAATAAATTTCTCAAAAATTTGACTTCAGACCTATTTTGGTGATTATCTCAATTGGGCCTCACCTACGATGCGACTCATTTTGTGGTGAGACCTCACAAATACCCTTAATTTTGCAACATGCAAAAAAATGAGCAAAAAACTATTTATATATTATTTTTCAGTGTAAGCTTATTAAACAACTTTTATGTATACTAATTGCTATTCTCACATTCTGAACTCTGATGTTACTTTAATATGAGCAAGTTATTTTTAAAATTTATGGTGGTGAATTTTTGGTAATTTTTAAGTGACATACATCTTTAAATATTAAGCTATTAGCTATTTTCAAATTAAATCATCTATACAACAATTCTAGCGCCACCAGGTATTTTCATATGATGCTAGTGCACTCAGTTTGATAATGGTAGTAGTAGTAGTAATTAGTCAAACAAAATGTGTGTGAATATAACTTTTGTATTGTCATTCAATTTATCTAGCGCCCTCTGACAGTTCACTTTGTAAAAAATAACAGCCTCTGACTAGGTAGGTCTACCATGTTAAATTACTAGGGAGACCTACCTAGAACCACATGAAAACTACCCAGTAAGGTAGTAATAATTATAATTACCTTGTCTGTTGATGTCATTTATATCGTATACCAGAATACAAAATTATGTGAATTTCTATGTAATGTGGGAGCAGTTGGTGTAGCAGTTGTGTTTCAGAATCCCAATCAAGAGGTTGGGAGTTCTAGACTCACTCGTACCAGTTGCTTGTGCACCTTGACAATACACTTTACTCACATTGCTTTAGTTAGACGCAAATTTCTGGGAATGGGTCTAGCATCGCATTTAGGGTGAGTATCACACTCTCTTCCCCTTCACACCATTAAAAGTGGAAATAAGCTTCAGCCCTATGGGCCTTTGGAAGGCTCAGAAGAAGGATTTATTTTTTTACTGCAATGGATTAACATACATATGGGGCAAGGCATGGCAAAACTACCAAGTTGTCAGAAAATTGGAAAATTAAGTTAATCCAGACACCGTGTTACACTTGTTGTAAGCTACAAAATGAGGGATCAATTATTAAAATTGGACAACCATAACCAAAGTAATTGAACAAAATATTCCAAAATTTCTTTGTTTATATTTCCTGAATTTTATTTGCTTATTTCTCAATAACCTCCTGTGCGACAACTTGGTGGTTTTGCCATGCCTTGCCTCATATGTCCATTTGTCAGCCAGGCCCCGATTATTTTTTATGACCTACGTTGTCCCAATGGTCATTTGCTTAAAAACAGTATTTTTGTTCATGAAACTTAGTCTTGGCTCTATATAAAGTTGGTCCATCATTATTTATAAAACAAAATTTCATATAAAATACCTCCTTTTTTCGGTATACAACATAACTTGATCTATTATGGGATGTAATTATTATTATACTTTAATTAATTCAAAATAAAAATGAATTCGTTTAAACAGTAATATCTATCAGGTTTAACATTATATTTTCAAAAACAAAATAATTTCAATTTCTTAAATAAAACATGCCATAAAATAAGTAGCTAACATTCTATCAAAGTTATACTCAATTCACCATTCTATTCCAAAATGCTCCACTTCTAGTCAATCAATCAAAAAATTCAATCAAACTAAACATTTCTGTTTTAGAGAAATAAAACTAATATCATTTGATAACAGAGGAGTGAATAAAATAAGGCAATTTGTGTTAGGCAATCCTTGAAATAATATACAGTTGACTTTCTCATTTATAAACTTCTCATTCTATTTTACAAACACATCTATTCTGTTAATGACATCATTAAATTAATGACCAATGATAATTATCCGATAATTGATCAATAACATAGACCAGTTTTGTTTACTTAAGTACTCAAGATAATTAACTATTGGCTGGATTATTTTTTGTAATTAATAAAAATCATCTTCTTATAAATGTGTTACCCATTAACGTGTTACCCATTAATGTGTTTTTATACTAAAACTAGCCATTTTATTTTTTGAATTGACAAAAATGGTGCAGTTTATACTTAGTTATTGATATAGAAATGTAATTATATTGCTATTTTGTAGCCTGTGCTAAATGCTAAACTAATTAGGCCTGACCTTGAGCATATCCTGTAATCAGTATATGTAAACAATTCTTTCTCCACAGGGGAACTAAGTATTTTGGGGCAGCGCCAAAGTGTTTTTACTCAACACTCTGTCTGAGTTTTTCCTATGATACCATTCATGTACAGTATGTTTTGTGAAATGACAGTCACTAACTTGCTTGTGTACCTTATTCTGCCAATTTTCATGCAATAATAAAGATATAAATAACTTCCATGCCCTACTAATTCTAGTAAAGTAGGCCACAACATAAATCCATAATTATTTTGAATGAGAAATATATGAAACATGACAATTAACCTTTTAAATTCATTAGCAATTTAACTAATCTACATTAACTTATGCGATTTAATTAATTAAAATTTATTGGTACAATTTCAATCAACTTTAGATTATTGTATTGAATGTATTCAATATTTTTTGATTAAACTTTGTAGGAATTAATCATTTCAATTTAAACTATTGATTAATTAAATCAATGAACTCCTAGTTATATTTCATTATCATACTCTCTTGGGTATAAGCCCACCCAACAGTTAATTTGTTTTAGGCATGAGTCATTCTTCACATTTTTTTAAACCTGGGTATAAATCAACACCAAAAAAAATGATTTAAATGATTTGAGATTCCTTGCCCAAGGTTAGTGCGTTTGCACTATGTATGTCCACATCCAAAACTGACTGGGAATTCATGTTCAATGTTAGTGGGCTTATACTAGGCCTATTTTATGTCCATATCACACACTAACTGACAGGATTCCATGTTCAATGCACGGTGGGCTTATACTATGGTATATGTCCACATCACACACTGACTGGTATTCCATGTTCAATGTTAGTGGGCTTATATTAGGGTATATGACCACATCACACACTGACTGGTATTCCATGTTCAATGTTAGTGGCTTATATTAGGGTATATGTCTACATCACATACTTACTGGGATTCCATGTTCAATGTTAGTGGGCTTATACTAGGGTATATGTCCACATCACATACTGACTGGTATTCCATGTTCAATGTTAGTGGGCTTATATTAGAGTATATGTCTACATCACATACTTACTGGGATTCTATGTTCAATGTTAGTGGGCTTATACCAGGGTATATGTCCACATCACACACTGACTGTGATTCCATGTTCAATGCACAGTGGGCTTATACTATGGTAATGTTCCACACATCACACACTGACTGGGTTTTCATGCTCAGTGTTAGTGAGGTTATACCAGGGTCAGTAAGCATTCAAAATAAAATAAATAATCTGAAAACCGCAATTCAATAATTTTAGAGAATACGTTTTATTTATGTGTACAGTCAGCTTTTTCATTTTACTGATTTTCAGTGTCTAAAGCTCATTACAGACTATCAAACCTTTTTAGAAACAAAAATCTGTATTTCAGGATATGATGACACACACCATGCCCATAAAATCCTTACATTCATCAATTTTCATGTTAACTTTATTTCAGAATCACTATACATTATTTGTACATCCCCATTAGAAAGTTTTGTCAAGTCTTATTACAAAATGGATAATTGGATTGTTTCCTTTTGACTGCTGTACAGTATATTTCCAACCTTAAACATTTAAAGTGATAAGTCAGTGAGGTGGTTAATTCCAAATTACCCTCCATTCCTTTGAAAATGTAGGGTAAAATTGGTAAAACTCTATAATGGGAATGTACACGTAATGTATCTATACAAATAAATAAAATTATGTAATATAAATACCTAGTATGTACTATATATGGCTATTTAAAGGTTTTTGTCATAAAATTTGGTAATCTGGACTGAGTTTAGGATTGCAAAAACAAATCGATCCGACAATAAGACGCGGAAAGCTGTGCACAGTAGCTGTAGCTGGTCAGTGCCAGCAACTGCATGCCATCACTTTTATTTAGTCAACAAAATAAAAAAAAAAAAAAAAAATTCCTATTCTACAACCGCCTATACAAGGTGATTGAAGATTAGAGTGTGGCTACTGATGCAACTATACAAGCAAGACCAGTAATAGAATGGATTTGGTTCTGTATCGCGATTGCTTTTATAACAATATTTTAATTCAATTTTAATGTTAATGTATTACCAGTTGATGATTAATTAATTGTTTCATATCTCGTAGATATTTAAAGTGATACCCATACAACGCTGGTTATCAAAAATTATATATGGAAAAAACTAAACACAAATAGTCACAAACGTGCGTGACAAGACCGACAGACAGACAGACAGACATTTTTGAAAAGCTGTTTATAGAGACGATTTCCGCGTTTAAAAATGGCACATATTCTTCTTTCATTGTTACAGGTTAAAAATATCCTCACTACTGTACTTCTCTCTTTTACTTATGTTTTGACCGTTTTCATATTTGCCACAAATCATCGTACTTGTGTATTTTGCATAGTTTTAAATTGTCACATATCATGTAGCTGTGTCTGCTACCTAATAAATTTATATTTCCACTCTTTTACACTGACATTTGAACCAATTGAATAGTTTGATTAAGAATAACGAATCAAACACATAACACGTGCACACGCAGCCATTAGTCATATTTGCTTCACCCGTTAAAGTCCATAAAAACTTTGTGCATGTCCAAAGACAAGGTAATCGAAACGCCTTACCTAACCCTCGAGCATACCCTACAAATAGCAAGCCAGATCAAAGTAAATTAAGAGGAATCAACACCCATTTCATGCAATTTTACGTCATAAGCCTAAAGCCTGTTCCTTTTAACTCTCCCTATGGTGAACATTTTAAGACGCCTTCGAGATCTAACTTAAAATGAACTGACGGTCCCAGCTGTAATGTGCGAGACATTTGGAAAGTTACCTCCATTAAAAACATTGCAAATTGCTCGTCAACTCGTAATACAATCTGTAATTATGACATGTGATATGTGAGATTGTCATAGATAGTTCTTTTACCTTGTTTATATGTAGGTGGCTTAGGTATTAACTTATACTTGGCAATTATTCATGCCATTTACAATAATATTTCTTCCTAAATACGTCCTTCTTTCACAAAATTCAACGTTTCTTTATTTCAGTTAAAGTTCTATTTTTACTTTTATTGTAATATCCTAAGAACTAAATGTAAGATAGTATTAAGTTAGTGTGATAATACACTGGTTTAACTGGGGTGCTGTAACTTTGTATTTGGCTATAATTCCCAAGTTACTTGGTCCAAACTGGACCAAGGTAATTTTTATGACTATTAAGCGGCTTTCAAATTTGTTCAGGTTCCGGTTTTCGATTCAAACCCGGTTCCAGTTTTTATCGATTTTGTTCCGGTTACCATTGATTGTTGTCATGATCGCGCTGATGTGACGGCCACTGTGACAATCACGCGAATGATGTACCTGAAGTCAGAAGTTTTTGATCTGGCGAAATGAAAATCGCTCCTCAATTTATTTGATCCAGTCGCTAAGAACAGGATCCAGTTTCTCAAAACTGGATCGTGATGAGGTGAATAGAACCAGCCTTCAGCATTGAGAGAATAGAGATTCAATTGTTTTCACCAAATCGCAACTGAAAACGGAACTGGAACCTGAAGAGATGTGAAAGGCCCTTTAGGAACACCACTGCCCACATGTGAGGTCTCGCCACAAAATGAGTTGCATCGTAGGGTGATGAAATTGAGATAATCACCAAAATATGTCTGAAGTCAAATTTTTGAGAAATTGAGTTTTAATGAATTAAGAATATTATGGTACAGTAGAACCTCTGTTTCAAGTACCTGGATTTTACATACGCCTCATAAAAAACAATGATATCATCAAGGTTTGGATTTTTAAGTTTGATTCATCATGCAATAAACATTGTATGTTTAATCTACCATATATTGTGGGGGGTTTTTAGCATGCAACTCACCATGGCATACTTTTATATTGTTTAGTTATGTTGTAGAGTGAAAGGGTCAGTTAATTTGAAATGACCTGGATTTCACAGACTCACCCCTTTTTGACCCCATACCGTATGTAAAATGCAGGTTGAACTGTAATTATATTTCATACTTTTTAGCTCAGTTTTCATGCAGGGACATGTCCTTCATGCAGATTTTCTAAGATTTTAAGTCTTTTAATTGCTCATTACAGCTTATATTGTGCTCTATTAGAAGGTACCAATAACTCAATTTTGAATTTTCCTACCATGAGGCTCATTTGAGGCCTCACATATACCAATTCTCATAATGAGACTTAATATAAGCGTGATATAGTATCTGTAATTGATGAGTTACTATAAGCTATTGGATGGTGTTTTTTTTTTGAATAAATAAAAAAAAATCATCAGTTCTGGCTAGATAATTGAAGTAAATTAATAATGGCTGGAACATCGATTGAGAAAGAGACTTGTCATTGATTGAACCATGGAGTGATTTTTTCCTCCATGATTGGATGGAGTAATTGTCAGACAAATATATGAAGCGATTGATAAATGAATGAATATTTAAATGATTTAAAAACGGTATAAATGAAGACAGTGTTCTCCAGTGACTGAGTAAGCTCTCACTTTACCAATAAAAATAAAATAAAGGCCAGTAAAACTCACGTGTTGCAGAGATCCCAAGTTGGAAAAACAGAATTCCTGGAGATTTACTCATGGTCATCCCACCACTGTTTGCAATGTCTACTCTTCCTGAAATGTGTGAACAAACACCCTTATTTATAAGCTCAACACCTTACCTTTTATGAAATGATAGTTTCTCAATTGTATTGTCACTGCTAAAAATGTTGAAACCTTTCATGAAAGTTTCAAATTTATCAATAAATGAAAGTAAAATTAACCAAAATCTAAAGACATAGGACAAGTTGACTTTACATTTCACTAGCCCATATATATAACATATAATAAAATAATGTTAAAAAATAGAATAATTGTAAAACAGCTATTATTATGTAACTTATGTGTTTGTGACGAAGGCTAACAAAATCAAAATAGTACGTGCCTACGTGGGACTGCAATTGTACAGTGTTAAGTTCACCATCTAGCCGTTAATAATAAATCTGTGGTATCTGCTGAAATTGATTTTATGGATAATTTTAATGGCATTGTAGCTTGGTGGTTGACATGCTTGCTTTTCAATTCTGAGGTCCTCGGTTCGAATCTGATCAAACACCAGATTCTTTCCCATGGCCGTCACCACCACTCCCCAATCCTCATGAAATTTGGTTTAGAAAGCATAAAATTAGTTTTTATCCTGCAAGTGGTGAGTAAACTTGCTGTAGGATGTGCCATGAAATAATAAATAAAAGCAACTTGGATAGTAAAACAAGACAATCAATAAAATTAGTCTGAAAGGCAAGGGGGGATAGTAGTAAAACAAGACAAACCATAAAACCAAAAAGTCTGAAAGGCAATTTGGCCATGTTGTGGCTCACAGCCGCTTTGGAAAAATTAACTAGCAAAAACTATTAATTTGAGAGACCACAGATGATTGTGATTAAATTATTGAGATACTAAATACGAATACATTTGTATTTGAATAGAATAAATTACAGTTAAAATGAATTGAACTAATTAATAAATATATGAGAAGATTCATAAATAAGTAATACCAATATGATATTTTTAATTTTTAATAAAGAGTTGCATTTCAAAATTATTTTCATAAAGACCATGTGGTATTGTTTCTTTATATTCTTGACAAATTATCAGGTTTATTGGTCGGCTAAGAATACTGCACTCTTATTAAAACCATAAAATAATTTAATGAGATTTCTATTGTTAACCAAAGCAGTATTTGTTTCCTTTATTAACTCGGTTGTAATAAACATTTTATTTGAGTTTCCTTTCAATAAAAATAATCATGAAAAACCAGTCAAACAATTACAGCAATTATTCTACATGACACAAAGATATTAATATTAATATTCATTGATTTTCATCATATGTATCAAATAATTTGAGCTATAAACAATTTATTGTGTGTAATACAATGCATAATTTGTGTTTCTTTCGTTGTTCACGTGTAAATAACGCATAATGTATTGAATTATGGCAATTTTAATGACGATCGAGCTGGATTATTAGCAACTGTTGCCAATTCACTTTCACCTGTTTTCCATCCAAGAACTGCAATTTATCAAGATGTTTATTTTTCTTTAAATATTTATTTAGCTTTGGAGAGTTTGCTATATTTGTATTAGCATAACCAAATAACTTAATGTTGCTATAATGTTATTATTTCAGTGTCTTTAATTCATAGTGCTTATCTTTGAAAATTTAAACATCATAGTTCACATCATGTGATTGTATCAATTATAGTTTATAGTTTTTACCAAAAACATGTTACCAATATACTCTATGTTTGCACTGGCAGACTTAATGTTTTTAGAATGTTTTAATAACTAAGATTCAATTAATTCAACTTTGATATTTTTTCTGAAACTATATTTAGTTTTGTTAAATAATACAAATTATGTTATCTTATTACAACAGATGATGAAGATAGTGGTGAAGATGAGGATATTGTTACTCGTGATAAATTGAAAAAACAAGCACAATCAATAGTTGATTCAAAGACTAAGAAACATAAAGTGCGGGCGCGCAAGAAGAAAACCATCACAAAGTGAGGGAGGCAGACGGAAAAGGAGGCAGACGGAAGAGAAGACAACTTGAATTGTCATTTAATTTGTTAATACATTGTTATAATGTCTTAAAAAACTGTATGTATCCACATAAAACCTGAGTGATAATTGTACATTTGTATAAATCAATAATTTCAATAATGTATGTGATATTATAATAATTATTCTTTTTATTATCTTATTATCATGTTAATATTTTGTTAATAAGGTTTCATTTGTCTTATTATTTTCATCTATTTATTATGGGATCATGGGATCATCTCAAAACTATATTACTACAGTTACTGCAGTATTAGAATTAAAGAACTATAAATTCAGTTAAGGGATCATCTCAATACTATTTTACTACAGTTGCTGCAGTATTAGAATTAGAGAACTAAATTCAGTTATGGGATCATCTCAATACTATTTTACTATAGTTACTGCAGTATTAGACTTACAGAACTATAAATTCATTTAAGGGATCGTCTCAATACTAATTTACTACAATTACTGCGGTATTAAAATTAGAGAACTATAAATCAGTTAATGAATCATCTCAATACTATTTTTCTACAGTTACTGCAGTATTAGAATTAAAGAACTATAAATTCAGTTAAGAGATCATCTCAATATTTTTATACTGCAGTTACTGCAGTATTAGAATTAGAAAACTATAAATTCAGTAAAGAGATCATCTCAATACTTTTATACTGCAGTTACTGTAGTATTAGAATTAGAAAACTATAAATTCAGTTAAGGGGTCATCTCAATACTTTTATACTGCAGTTAATGCAGCATTAGAATTAAAGAACTATAAATTCAGTTAAGGGATCTTCTCAATACTTTTATACTGCAGTTACTGCAGTATTAGAATTAGAGAACTATAAAATCAGTTAAGAGATCATCTCAATGCTATTATACTGCAGTTACTGCAGTATTAGAATTAGAAAACTATAAAATTAGTTCAGGGATGATGACACAGTTATTTGTTTCCTCTTCTAATAGCAAGTTATTATTGCAATAGCTGTAAAATATTATCTTTGTGACTGTTACAATTACTGTAGTACAGGGGCGGTGGAATGTTTTTGGATCGGGGGACGAAGTTAAATTTTACTCAGCTACCCCAGCCCGGTTTGAATTTGATGAGCCAAAAAAAAAGGTGGTTTCTCCAAAAGGGAGTGAATTTTGTCATTGGAGTGACATTTCAGGGGGACTGTTCCTCCCAGTGTTAACATGTCCCCCAACCCCCTCCTCTTCCGCCGCCCATGCTGTAGTAGACATTGTGGTAACAATTCAGTACTGCAGTAATTGCAGTAGAATAATTTTGGCATCATTCTTAAATAAAATAACTTTAAATGGAGATTTACAAACTTGTGCTAGGCCTTTTTACCGATTAGGCCTACCATAATAATTATAATTATTGTATCAATTTCACTATTATTATCATATGATTTAAAATTTATTTAATATTGAAAATATTCGGATAGGAAAAGTAAAAAAAAAAAACTTTTGTATGTTGTTTGGAAACTTTGTTCAAAATCAGGTTGATTTCTTCAATTCTTGAACTTATATGATCGTAACTTTTCATTAGTTTTATTAGTACATAATCACGTGACATATCCAAATAGTCATGTTATAGCGTCTGTGACCATCTGAGTCCCTAAGGCTCTCATCCAGTTGTCGTTAAGCGCCGAATTGGGTCTATCATCTCTCCATCAAACCATTCTGCACGACCGGTCGCCGTAAAGCACTTGATATCGCTGTAAAAGAACAAGCTAATTTTACGTTTGTTTTATTTCTATGCAGAGACGAGAAGTTTCAACTTTGTATCCCATAAGACACCACCCTATATATAAGCGTTGTTTGATATCATATTTCCAACTGTTCATTTTACTTCATCAATGTACCATTGACAGGTTTAGTGTTTTATATCGACGTGGATATGTACGAGATATTCCACTAGGATATCCAACAAAAATAAAACAAAATTCTCATGTGATTTCCGTCCATTTTTATTCAAATGTTTAAAAGAAGTCATTTGCTAGTTCTCTATTTTTATGATGTGTAAAATGTAATAGTTTGGTTAAAAAAAAACATTTTATGAAAGTGTTTGTTAATAACAAAGTTACCGTCCAGGTTTTTATTAATTTTTTATATTATAAAATTTATTTTCTTGTAATAATCTTTTACGATTTTCCCTTCAAATAAAAAAAATGTATATAAATGCGATAAAAATATGTAAGTTATTCCGTGACTGATGTTGTTTCCGTCCACAATAATGTACGTTCCAACTTTTTAAATCTGTTCCAGTGATATTAATAGTTATAAGTCTTTGGCTGTTCAATATTACATTTATTAAAATTAAACATGAATTTATTTAAAATGCACGATGAAGCGACGTACGTCCATTTTTCATTTGTCACAGTTTATGCAAATGTTTTCATTTTCTAATTGACAACATTCCTTTAAACGAGCGACGCGATGCAGTTATTTACCACCTCCATTTCTACTTTTCTACAAATAAGAAATGTTAACGGGAAAAATATGTAAAAAGAAGGGTTTAAGTTATTAAGCTGGCTGTTATGTTAGGGTTGAAGACCCATTATGTAGATGGTTAACTGGATAGGTAATCTTTTAATAACATAGTAAATGAATACGAATAATTATAAAAGATTCATTGCCTGAATCTCCGTCCATTTTTTTTAGTTCGCTCCCTAATAATTTTCAGGCGTTGCAATTTTACTTACAAAATATACGATTCATTTAATAAAGACCACCCTTTTTATGCTTAATTTGACAGGAAAATATTGGTGGTAATTATTCTAGAAAAAAATCGTTATTTAACTACAGTAGTTGATTTTAGATTAAATTCACACGTTACTGTATGAATTACTCATTGTCGGTGGCCAACAAAGAAATAAAACACTGTTACGCGCGTGTAACAGTTTTTTCCTCTTAGTCGGGTCACTAACGACCTGTAATTTACTGAAGGTTTCATTAAAAGAAAGATCCGTCCTAACTGTTTTGTGTTTTATTTTGTAAATTATACGAATTCGAGCTTATTTCATAGTGCTTCAGAGACACCATTCATTCATCTTACCATAGCCAACCTTATTTTAATATCCTCAAGATCCTTCACGGTTTGGAGTTGTTTAGAGACCAAGTCAGATATTGCAGTATTGGATTTTTTATATAAAGTATACGGCAGTTACTGCAGCAATCCAATGCCATTGTTTTTTTTATTGTCTGCAGTGATACACAAGGTCTCATCTCATCACTGCTGGGACCAAACGAGAGGACAAAGGCAACAAATGGGTGGAATAACGCACTGAAAAATTAACAGAATTTATGAGGCTATTTTTTACCGAATAACATTGCAATATTGGAGGTTAATATTTTTAATATACCCTATTTTTAGTGCCATGGTATTAACTTAAAATTAGTATTAAATTAAAATTAGCAGGTTATTTTCAAAATCGTTTTTTGTAATTTTTCAAGTGACAATACATCTTTAAATAAATATCTTACAAAAGGGTCCGAAATTTCAGTAATGTGCGTCGTTTACCTGATAAGTGACAGACATACCAATAGGATAACCGAAGCAGATACGGTACTAAGAAACAACCCGGTAATTTCAACCCATTGGAGTCTTGGACTTGAAAATAATAGCATAATAGGGAAGTTTCGTAAATTTCCGAAATACTACTGCGAAAACAGATACGTCACATATTTTTAATGTTGCTAAATGTGTTAAAAATCATATCATATGTTTTGTCTCTAAATCGTTAATGATCGTCCTAAAATACTGATCAACTGTGACAGATATTCAAGTTGTTTTTTTAAACGTTACAAGAATTACCCTTTTTTGTTTTTGTATTTCGTATAGCGAAACCTCACTATTAAAGGTAATGAAAACGATCACAAAGGGACACACAGACCAACTAATCAATGGGATGACCAACCAAAACCAGTGGTGGCGCCAGGATTTGCCCGACGGGCGGGCCAGGGTCCCCGACGGGGGGCCATGGTCCCCGACAGGGAGCCATGGTCCTCCGACAGGGAGCCATGGTCCTCCGACAGGGAGGGAAGTCCGGGTGGGCGTGGTTACCCGTTTGGTTTTGATGAGCAAAAAAAAAAAAAAAAAACGTTATTTGGCCCTTTTTTGTGGTTTTTCTTTTTTTTG
>JAOTQE010116275.1:0-12891 GCA_025631205.1 Nesometra sesokonis
TACATTATATGGAAGCATTATATCGTTAGATTACTTTAGGAGCAGTTTCCTAAAAAACTTTCCATACAATGTACATTTGTTTTATTTGTCTACTATCATACAAAGAATCAATTTTAATGAGGTGGAGCCGATTTTAACTAAGATCTCATCGTTTACTGAATAAATTATTTTGTATTTTTCAAAACTTCCTTATAATCTAGCTATCTGATTGGCTGTTTATAGGTCACATAACATATATTAAGGGGTGGGAGCAACTACATTTGTTAAACCTTTTGATAACTTGTAACACACATTGCATTAAACTCAAATTTTATTTTATTGTGGAGTTGTGAAAATGACAATAAAGATTTATGTATATAAAGACAATTTATGTAATAATAATAATAATAACAATAATAATAGTTGTTGCTTCTATAGCGCTTACTGGATCGACGATCCCTCTAAGCGCTGTACAATTTATAATAAGGAAAGGCATTAATCTACCCCTTGCCTGACGCCATCTCGGTATTTCGTGGTTTCGGGAAAGAATTGGAAGTTAAAAAAGGTAAGATTTTAGTTTTGCTTTGAAGACATCAACTGATTGTGATGGTTTGACATTGGTCAGAACTTTGTTCCAGAGTGCAGGTCCTGCTGCTGCAAAAGACCTTCTGCCGTACACCGTGGATGTCTTTGGTACAGACAAAAGGCATTTGTCACTAGACCTTGATGCTCTAGTTGGAATGTACTCCGAGATGAGCTCACGAATGTAATCTGGAGCTAGACCATTTAACGCTTTATAAGTGATTAACAGGATCTTAAATGTTATTCTCTTACAAACAGGCAACCAGTGGAGCTGCTTCAAGACAGGAGATATTCTTTGCAGTTTTCTAGTCAGAGTAACCATTCTAGCAGCAGAATTCTGAACAAGTCGTAACTTTGAAATCTCGTAGTCGGGTAGGCCACACAGAAGACTGTTGCAACAATCAAGACGCGAGCTGACGAATGCGTGAACGAGCTTCTCAGTGGACACCTTGTCAAGATACTTCCTAACCTGACTGGATGCAAATCAGTTTCCCAAATCGCGAGGAATCAGGTGACAACTGCTTGGGGTCCAGTTGGATATTACTCGCATGTGGTTCAATACTACATTATATTAAACCAATCAAAACAGTATGACTGAATAATAGTGTATCGCATCGCATAATTACTGTTATTTATTTATTTAAACATATTTATACAACATAAAGACATATAATATGTGTGGATCTTAAACCTGTTTTGCTTATGGTCGTGTTACAGTAATCTACTTAAATTCCAACGTACAATACATTGTTTAATACTACATTGCTCAACATAATAATAACGTAAAGATTATTAGAGAATTATTATAAAAGAAAAGTACAGTATTAAGTACATATTTACAATAATTAATTAAAATATTAAATTGGAAAAGAAACAGAACGGTTTTAATCTTTATATTGTAGCCAACACACTACATTTATTTACAAAAAATGGTGGCCTTACGGCCCCATACTAACAGACATGTTTCGGTGGACCAACCACCTTCCTCGGTGAACACATCGATCATTGTTATGGACCAGTAGGCAACAATGCATAGTATTTAGCCACTGGTAAAAATAGGACGTTAGCTTTTTAAAATGTGTTCATTGAGGAAGGTGGTTGGTCCACCAAAACATGTATGTTAGTATGGGGCCGTAAGGCCACCATTTTTGTAAATAAATGTAGTGTGTTGGCTACAATACTGTATGAAGATTAAAACCATTGTGTTTCTTTTCCAATTAATTATTTGCTTGTTGTCAAAACGTTCGTTTGGAAATTAAAATATTAATCTAATATAAAATAATCTGGGTCTAGTCTGTAAAACTGTAAAATAGTATGTACAGTATTAATATATAAAATTAAAATCATTACTGTTACCTTTGCATCCAAGAACCTCAAATCTCATACTTATATGTAAGTGCCATTGAATTGGATTTATCCGAATGAATCGTGCATATACGTGTCTGTAGAATATATTTACGACACTGGTTGATTTATCCCAATTACCAACAAATACCTAGTGAACAAACACAATTATTTATTAGGCCTAAAAAAAAATCTTCATGTTATCCAAGTCCAACTGACCTGACACTTCAAAATCAATGTTGGGCTTTTTTTGGTTTTTTTTTAGTTTTAAAATTTCATGATTTTGTGGCGAAATATAATCCATAAAATTGTAAGAAATAATAATAATAATAATAATAATAATAATAATAATTATTATTATTATTATTATAATGTGACATTTATATAGTGCTTACTGCCAAGGCCTCTAACCGCTACACAATTATTACCCCCAGTCATTGGAGCAAACACCTATGAAATGCAATCCATTCCAATAATGTTGCAGCTGTATTCAGCGCATATGGCATTTGTACACATTTATACTCCTGGGTAGAGAGAGAGGCAATGTGAATAAAGTGTCTTGCCCAACAACATAAACAGCGACCAGAGTGATCCCTGAACCACCGACCTCGTGATTGGAAGTCCATTACGCAACAGCTGCGCCAACTGCAATAATCTTGAAATTATAAGAAACACTTACTTAAAGTGATCCAAAAAATTTAACTATAAGGCAAAGACAATTTCTGTTATTGAAAATATATAGTAACAAGTATCTACATAAACTAAAAAAAAAAGATTTCACAATATGTTCTAAAATTCCTTAAGGAGATTTAAAGTTGTATGTTAAATATGTGGACTGAGATGTGACAACGTCATCATCCCTTTGAAAAACAATAACTCTTTTAAAATGGTAGATAATGGTAGTGACAAGGTAGTTAAAACTATAAACAAATTATAATTATTGTATATCCCTTTGAAAAAATATACACCCTCTGACTAGCTAGATCTGCCATGTTAAATAACTAGGGAGATATACCTAGCACACCAGAGTTGATGGTATTAATGCCTTAAGGGTTTATTCTAAATAATGGCTGTATTTTCCTATGTATAAATGGAGAGCATTGCTGACCACATCATTGGAAGTATCCTTTGATATGGTAGTTTTTATAGGGTTAACCCTGTTAACTACCTTTATCTACCTTTTCACTACCATTATCTGTACCATACAGAGTTATTTTTTTAAAGGGATATTCCAGGAATGGATTTAAGGTGGTGTCACCTCTGCACCTTGTATGATTATCACGCCTGTGCATGTTCATTTTTTTTATAATATGCACCTTTTTTATTATATGTACCGCGCCCACAACTTTAAAAAAATGTTTGCTGTTGAAATTTATCAACATAGCGAAAATACCTATGAGTAATAAAAAAAGAAAATAAAACCCCAACAATTAAGATGGGTTGGATATCAATAAAAATAAATACACACAGAACAGACACACCATATAATTGCTTTGATAGAAGCACTTTGTAAAAAACAAACGCAAAGGAAAAACAAAAACAATTAAAATAAACACCACAAACAAAGAGAGAAAACCTCCAAAACCTTGCAGAGGACAGAACACAATGGAATTCATTAGTAGAGGGCATGGTTGCAAAAAATTACCAACAGCGGGCTAACATTAGAGAGAAAACGTTTCTCATTTAGCAAGTCAAATCCAAATCAATATCAAAGGACAGGAAACAGTGGCATGAGACATAGTCAAAGAAGAAAAAGTGCCGAGGCAAAGCTAAATTTTGAGTTAGTAGTAATCAAAATAATTATGCAATAATCATAATCATGCAAATGATATCAAGTTGTGGATTTTAGATGAGGCAAGCACCTCGTCTGCCACAGTCACATAGTCGACCAACAGAGGACCAATAATTATTGATAGAGATAAAGAGGAAAGAAAACCTTTCTTCCTTTGCGCATCAAATCAAAATCAGTAAAGCATGTGAAACACAGTGCCAAACCCCCCCCCCCCACCATCCACAAGCATGTTCTAGAGGAAACAGCACATTCTAAGGAGGTTAAATGTCCTAGCCTATTACGAAAGAAAGAAAGCCTATTACGTTTCATAATTAAATTTCAATTCAAATTCAATTAACAGATACTTAAGGAAAAATAGCTTTTTCACCTTGATAAAACACAGAAATTCCATTATTGGTGTCTTGAAATCATGTGATCACATATGGAAATTTTTACATTTCCTCCACCTTTCTATAGGCAAGTATATTTTCTATACCAATACACAAAAAGCATTTAAAAATAAACTCTTTTAGTATTTGTTTGGTATTTTTTACCCGAATTGTCTCATTTCTTTAAAAATGTCACTCACAGCTGTGAGATTAACACCACACAGTGAATGGATTAAATGAAAACTCACCGCATCTCGGCCACTAGAATCCAGAACTGGTATAAATGTTTCATCACCTACAACACCGCCACCACTGTGAAATACTTTAAATAACTCGGTCCAACTAGGATATGTTGCATCACGGCCTTGTGTGATGACACCAGTTACTTTTATAAGATTACCTAAATCGGCTTGAATCCACTGGTTAATGCTCATCATTGAAGTACTAGCCGTCCATCCTGCCTTCAATTCACCTTCTATTACAGTGTTCAAGCGTCCTCTATCTGGTTTAAGACCCTCTGAGTGAAAACTGGATGCTGTGAGTTGGTTTGAAGGAACTGAACCATCTTCAATACCAAGAGGTTCAATGCAGGTCTCTAAATTAGAATATATACAATAAATTATTTTAAAGGCTCATTCTTTCAGAAGTTCTATTTTGTCAAAAAAATTAAAATGGGGCAGGGCATCGCAAAACCACAAAGTTGTCAAAGATTGAAGGAAGAAAGAAAAAGAAATAAATAATGCAGCGGCTTAAAAAGGTTTCTGAAAATAAATATAATCATCAGATGCTATAGTGTCCAATAAGCCTATCAGGTTTCATAAATTTGAATTCCCTATTAAAGGACCATGTCAAGATTATTGTACTGTAGTTACTGTAGTAATTGTTTGCTATTAAGTCTGCTGCAGTTACTGCAGTAATCTATTGCTATTAAATCTACTGCAGTTACTGCAGTAATCTATTGCTATTAAATTTACTGCAGTTACTGCAGTAATCTATTGCTAATAAAATTTACTGCAGTTACTGCAGTAATCTATTGCTATTAAATTTACTACAGTTACCACAGTAATCTATTGCTATTAAATCTACTGCAGTTATTTCAGTAATCTATTGCTATTAAATTTACTGCATTTACTGCAGTAATCTATTGCTATTAAATTTACTACAGTTACTGCAGTAATCTATTGCTATTAAGTCTACTGCAGTTACTGCAGTAATCTATTTCTATTAAGTCTACTGCAGTTAATGCAGTGATATATTGCTATTAAGTCTACTGCAGTTATTGTAGTAATCTATTGCAATTAAGTCTACTGAAGTTACTGCAGTAATCTATTGCTACTAATTCTACTGCAGTTATTGCAGTAATCTATTGCAATAAAGTCTACTGAAGTTACTGCAGTAATCTATTGCTGATAAGTCTACTACAGTTTAAACTGCAGTAATCTATTGTCATTAAGTCTACTGCAGTTACTGCAGTAATCTATTGTCATTAAGTCTACTGCAGTTCCTAGAGTAATCTATTGCTATTAAGTCTACTGCAGTTACTGCAGTATTCTACGCCTATGTTGCTCGCTATCATTTCTCTGGAGACTGCACTAAACACACAATGTTACATCTTGACATGTTGTATTCATGAATTATTATTCAGTTACTGAACAAATTCTGTTGTAACTAAATTACTGCAGTAACTGCAGTATGCTAATTTCAAAATGGTCCCTAAAGCCGGGCACTCACTGCGTTGTGCGATGGCCATATGACAGTTACACGTCTAAACCGTCGCTCCCTGTGTGTATGGTTGCCAGACGTGATACTCATCGGTCGACACTTTTTTTTAGTGATTCAACAGGGAAATCACTAAGAAAAACCGTGGCCGGCGAGTAGAAACTGTCATCGCGTTTGGAAACCACCCACACAACTTAACTTTGATCCAACAAGTGTATGCAGAGTTGTAGATAGGAGCAAACAATATTACCATGGCATCCGATGATTTCAAATCTGAGACAACACCTGTCATGCCACGTCTTTGATCGTATTCTGATGATGTGAGCATATATATAATGATTGAATATGGTGGTTACTACAGTGTCCTTATTCCACGTTCCGCTAAACTCCTTTAAAACATAAACAAAGAAATCATTTATTATTTATTACAACAATATTTATAGAGGATAACCCTTCCAACATAGCTGATAGTAAGTTGGCCTCAACAAGATACAATTAAATTATAATTACATTATCATTATACATCATTACTGACGATGACAATAATTTATTTCAAAATATTGAATCCTGTCACGATGGCGTGCATCTCATTACTTGAAGTATGCATTATACTTTCTTACAGTATATTATAACAAGAAATTAATGTGATAATGAAACCACAAAAGAACTACAACATACAGTATAAAGTTAATTTAAGAAAAATATTTAAAACTACTTTGATATTTACGCTATTAAAATTTCAAATTTTAACAGCCTTTTAAACATTCATTAGGCGCGACACGTCCATGATAAACTAAAATTAGATTAGACCTAAAAAAAATCTTTATATTGCTGAAGCACAAGATTTTTTTTTCCCACATTTTAGTAGGTCATTTTTGGGACTTTCGTGACCGTTGAGAGCGAAGGTCCGTTTCTCTGTGGATTTATCATATAGAAGTAGTAGTTTAGAAAATAAGCAAGGTAATGATGTATAATGATAATGTAACTGGTAATTGAAAGTTGTATGTATTCTGAATAATTTGACACCAAAATCAAAACTCTACGACCAGTAGTCACCGAGATATAGACTGTTACTGAGAAAATGGCGGCCATTTTGGATTTCGAGCTCCTACAGGTTTTCCCCAAATTTTGGCGAGGGTACCCTCTAGATGACACATCCATAGAAAAATGGACCTTCGCTCTCAACGGTCACGAAAGTCCCAAAAATGACCCTACTATTTTTTTTAGTAGATAACTCTTACTGTATTTACAATGACAATAACACTCACTTTATTTGTCGGGTGGGAAGGAGGGGTTACTGTGCACCCAAAATGATGTATTTTTTAACATAGATTTTTGCAATCCTGAATATGTCTAATCTTCATGTTCCCTAGACCAAAAATTGTCCGATGGGGTTGTTTTAGGGTCATTTTGTCAGCCATGTTAGATTTATTAAAATGCAAGATATCGGCATAACTCAGCAACCTGTGATCGTAGCGATGTAATTTTGATGTCAAATTGTGCACATATTCCTATGTGCCCTAATGCAAAGTTTTTCTTTAAAATGACCGCAATTGCCACTTTTGACCTTTGACCCTGTTTCCATACAAGTGTAACCGGTTGTCATAGAAACTTGAATTTTGTCTCAAATTGTACGGAATATAGAAATTTATATTTGCTTTAAGGAACATTTTTCTTCCAAAATGACCGAAAATACTGTTTTTGATATTATTTAAGTATGCTTTTTGCGTAATTTTGTCCCCTGTTTCATACACTTTCTATATCTTGGCTATCAGTGGTCACAGAGACTTGATTTTGGTCTCAAATTAAATATACTGGAACATTTTGTTTCAATATGAAAGGAAATGCCATTTTTTACCTTTGACCTCACTTGCATTGAATATGCATATCTTAGCTACTAATGGTGACAGAAACTTGATTTTGGTCTCAAATTTCTCAAAATATAGATATTCCTATTCAATCTAATAGAAAAGTTTGTTACAATATTTTGATCTTTGACCTTCTATGTGTTGAAGCCGGTATTATTCTGTAAGTTAAGCCAGTTAAGACTGTTTTATAGCAATCCACCCAGGTGATTAGCACAACTTACTATAACTTCGCCATTTTCGTCTTTCACTGTCCCAAATAAGACACCATCAATGCTATGATGAATTTCAAAAGACAACACATATCGGTGTGAGCTTCCGTGTCCTTGTATTTTTATCCCAGTTACTTTTTGTAAAGAACCAAAATCAGCTTGAATCCATGGGTTTTCGTCAGTGGTTTCTGCACACCATGCCTTATCTTTGTGAAGGCGACCAGATTCTGTATTCACATTTGTGCCGTTTTCAGATGATGCTGTCAGTTTTTCGGGAGGAACCGTTCCATCTTCAACTCCCAGAGGGTTAACACATGCCTCTAAAAGTTAATCATACAATAACAATAACAATTAGAAGAACTTCCCTTTGAAAAACATAGCTTTGTTAACATGGTAGATAATGGTAGTTACAAGGTAGATAAAGGTAGTTAACAGGGTTAACCTTAAAACATCATATCAAGGGATACTATCAAGGATATGGTCAGCAATGCTTAACAAGTATACATATGAAAATAAAGCCATTATTTAGAACAAACCCTTAAGGCATTAATAACATTAACAGACAGGGTACCTTAACATGTTAGATCTACCTAGTCAGAGGGTGTTATTTTTTTAAAGGGTCAAACCTCCGCAGAGGGAGCAATGTCCTCACTTTTATAGGAATAATACTATAAGCTATAAGTGTGGCTATCTTTATTGTTAAAGAAGAAATTGGCACTGTAGCTTTGTGGTAAGTAAGTAAAGTTCCTGGGTTTGAATCCAGCTTTTGCTGTTTACAATTTCTGTACACACTGTCCTTTTTCTTTTTCTTCGCACTTTAGACTGGAAAGCAGGAGTGTTAAACACTAAGGTACAGTGCCAGTTGGTTCTTGTACAATACAGATAACCACAGAAACATCATAGTATGTGACAGAGCCAAGCAAAAGTAGGCATAAGTCACAAAGCCAGTTTTCCACAATAGGCAGAAGGACACTAGATAGAATATGTGGCAGAGCCAAGACAAACGAGGCACAAGTCACAAAGCTAGTTTTCCACAACTGTCAGAAACACACTAGATTGAATATTGTTTATCTCAAAAACATACAGTACTGTTTAAACATTCAACTTTCATACTACTTTGAAAGTGTTCAGATACATTGTCAAGAAATATTTGAAAATGCAAAAAACTACCATATTAAGGGATACTACTAACGATATTGTCATCAATGCTTTAGAAGTAAATAGGAAAATACAGTCATTATTTAGAATAAACTTTCATCTTAATTAATAAATTAAAACTATCATCATAAAAAGCAAACAGTTACTTTTAACCTTAAGGCATTAATAACATCAACAGACAGGGTAACTATTATTATTACTAGGTAGTTCTCTGTAGTTCTAGGTAGATCTCCTTAGTCAATTAACATGGTAGACCTACCTAGTAAGAGAGTGTTGCTAGCCTTACCTGTGCATCCAAGAACTTCAAACCGCATGGTGATCTGACCTCGCCAAGTAAGCGGAATTATACGAATAAATCGTGCATAAACAGCATTGGGAAACATATTAATAACCGTTGAGTTACCATCACCATTTGCTATGAATACCTTTGTATAATTTAAAATATATTTTATTATCATTATTAATGAAAAGCAAGGAAGTAATGCAATAGGGCGATAATTATTGAATTTATGTGGGTCTTCTTTTTTAAAGATAAATACAGAGCTCCCAAGTCACCAGGATTGTCCTGGAGTCTCCAGGAATCTAGATCATCTCCCGGACTCCCGGAATTATAAAATTTTCTCCCGGAATTTGATTTTATTCAGGAAATTCTTCAGGTTATATAAAAGTTTTATAATTAGTGCATAAATTGGCCTATTTATTTCAAAATATTGGTTGAAAGTAAGCAACTATGAAGTTCAGTAATGCTATGGGGAACAGTAATAACACATTTTAGCAGTGACAATACATGTTAGAGAAACTACCATTTTATAACAGTCGAGGTGTTGAGCTTATAAATAAGGTTATTTTTTAGGCTACACATATTTCAGAATGGTAGATATTACAAACAGTGATAGGACGACCACGAGTAAATCTCCAGGAATTCTGTTTTTTCAATTTGGGATCTCTGTAGGTATAACCTTTGCCACTTTTAATGCACTTGGAAACATACCAGTTTGAAATGACGAATTAAAGATGTTAAGGGACAATGGATTAGATATAAAAGGCGAAACTTTCTTAATTATGTCGGAATGAATATCATCATATACAGGAGTTTATTGTTTTTAAATTAATCTATGAATGAATGTTTCATTAGCAATGATATATAAAAATTCATAAAAGTAATAACATAAATACAAAAGGCTCACTATAATCAACTTCAATAAAAGTATAATACATATTCCAAGCAATGAGATACACACCATCATGACAGGATTCAATGCTTTGACGTGAACTTTCATCATCAGGAATGATTCCTGATGATGACAAAATGTCTGTTGAAATATTGAATCACGTCACGGTTACATGTATCACATTGCTTGTAGTATGTATTATACTTTTTTAATAACATAATGTAATAAAAATAATATTTTTGTATCAAAAATTATTCACTTATTCATTTTTAATTATTCCTAAAAGCCCACAATGTGAGGTTTCTCCATAGGCGAGTCTCATAGGTAGATATAATAAAAAAAAATATGAGGTCTCACCACAAAATGAGTCATATCTTAGGTGAGATCAATTGAGATAAGCACAAAATATATTTGTTTACTTAAGGTAATTGTTTATATTATTATTATATTTATTTCCTCCATTCCATAAAAAATACAATACAAAAAAAATTTAACATGAGTAAAAACATTAAAAAATTTAAAATGCAATATGATAAAGTCTGAAAATATTTGGATTGCTGATGAGTGGAGAGGCGAGAATACCGAAAAGGAATGGAGTTCCTGTCCAATGAGAGTTTTGATAATAACTATTGGCTGTATTATCTTTTGTATTAATAAAAATCATTTTTTATAAATGTACCCATAAATGTGTTTTTATACTAAAGCTCTCCATTACTTTTGGAATGGACAAAATGGTGCAGTATTTACTGAGTTAACACTATAGAAATGTAATTATATTGCTCTTGTGTAGCCTATTCAATGCTACACTAATTAGGCCTGAACTTGTGCATATCCTGTAATCAGTATATGTAAACAATTCTCTCACCACAGGGGAATTAAATATTTTGGGGCTAGCGACAAACTTTTTTCCACTCAGCACTGTATCTTAGTTTCCAATATGGTTCTCAAAAAGTTGGCAGGCATATAATATGACAGGAAGCAGTTGGCGCAGCGGTTGCATTTCAGACTTCCAATCTCGAAGTCGGTGGTTCAAGGTTCACTCTGGCTGACAGTTTGTGTTCCTAGGTAGGACACTATATTCATGTTGCCTTTCTCCGCCCAGGAGTATAAGTGGGTTCCTGGGAGGTACAAATGCCATATGCGCTGATCACGGCTGCAACATTATGAAATGGATTGTATTTCATAGGTGTTTGTTCCAATGACTGTGGGTAATAATTGTGAAGCGCGAGAGGCCGCTGTTGTTGCTGCTGTTGCTGCTGTGTTGTTGTTATTAATGAACTCACCATGACTTGCCCATTCGCCTTTGTTATTCCTCGTTTGGTATTATCATCATCCCCATATTCTACCTTAAATGATGTTACACTAAAACCAGCAGAAGCTCGGCCTTGAGTCAAGACCCCGGTAACCTTGAACCAAGAACCAAGGTCCACTCGAATCCATTGACTGCTGTCGTAAGTTTTGGCCACCCATGCATCGGCCATATCATCCTCCACTATGGTGTTTAACCGCCCTCTAGAAGGATTTGTTTGGTGGCTATAGGAACTAGATGCCGTTATACGATCCGAATGAATTGATCCGTCCTCAATTCCAAGAGGATTAACACAGGATGCTTAAATAAATAATATATATTCCATTATTAATTCAATTGTAGTAAAATGCATTGCATGAAGGGACCATGGTAACCAATCAATCGATCTTTATTTCCCTAAATTATGTATAAACACATACTTCTTATATTATTTTCGGAAACAATTTTGAGCCGCTCCATATTTTCTTTTCTTTTTCTTCTTTCAATCGTTTATTTTGTATAGGCTAAAATTTGAATTTAAATTTATGAAACGTGATAGGCTCTTTGGACATTCAGCCTCTGATGATTAGTGTCCCTATATTATGTAGAAACACATACTTCTTATATTATTTTCGGAAACAATTTTGAGCCCCTCCATATTTTCTTTTCTTTTTCTTCTTTCAATCTTTTATTTTGTATAACTTTTTCATTGATATTATTTTATGATTAATAATAATATTTATTTTCCTTACATACATTGCAATTGTCAAATACATTACTTCTTTAACATTAAAATATACATAGTCTGTCTTCATTATATAATATTTTCAAATCTTTTCTATACATCTCAAGCCGAAGTTAGACTGGTCTAGGCGACCTCTATAGCCACATTAGGTAGTCTCTCTTCATATAGGCCTCTATGAATAGATGTCTTGTTTGAGGTAAGAAATCCTGTTTTCCACACCCAGTACCTTTGGTTCTTTGTAGCCAATTGAGAAGCGAATTCCAAGCAATAACAACAGCAACAAACAACATTGTTTACAGCTCCATAGAGGTTATAACCAAAAGGCTTATAGAGGCCAAATGAGGCTAGTCGTGGTAAAACCACCAAGTTGTCGCAAAGGAAGATATTGAGAAATAACCAAATAAACAACATGAAATATAAACAAATACAAAGGGAATTTCTGTATATTTTGTCCAATAACTTCAGTTATAGATGTCCAATATTGATGATTGACCCCTCATTTTATAGCTCATGAAATGTGCCACATGGTTCTAACAATAACTCAATTTTCAATTTTCCTGTAACTTGGTGGTTTTGCCATGACATGCCTCAAATGTGAGGTGTCGTGACAAAATGAGTCGTGTTGTACGCCGGGCCATTTTGATATATTCACAAAAATAGACAGAAA
>JAOTQE010116286.1:0-12891 GCA_025631205.1 Nesometra sesokonis
AGTGTGACCACTATGTGGCCACATGAAACAGTTCTGTAGCAATAAAAACATGTTGTAACCAAGTTTTGTTTCGTTGTATTTTATTTGCATATATATATATATAATGAGTGTGTGGTATTAAACACTACATAAATGAACTCAACAAATAGTGATAATAATAAAATTATAGAATAGGTAAGTGTGGTATTAGACACTCCATAAACGTAACACAATACACAGTGATATATAGAATGGGTATATGGCATTAAATAATACAATATAAATGTAACTCAACATATACTGATATATAGAATGGGTATGTGGTATTAAACACTACAACATAAGGTATAATAATAGAGATCAAGATATGGTAATTAATAGAATAGGTGTGTACTATGAAAAACTACAACACAACATAACGTGCAACTCAGTGTGTTGGTCTACTAACGGTCATGGCATCATGGTAACATCTATGTACCTCTAGATGAATCAACCAACATTCTTTCCAATTCTTCATCGAAGTATTTAGCAAACAACGTAATAAAAGATGGGATTTTTCCTCTAGTGCCTACCATCATGGCTATGAGGCATGTAAAATTATTTTTATTAAACCTAAGAGACTATTTGTGTGAGCTGTTTTAAACACCAAGGGTCTGAGGTTTTAATGAATTTCCACCAACTCAAAGCGTATGTCCATTTTTATAGTTGTGGTTGAGGACACAGAAAGACTGAATATACCAAAGAGAGAGTTTGTGATCCCCCTCGCATAGAAACATTTTAAAAATATTGTAACAAGCTCCAAGATGGTCATACAGAGCATAAAATTTGACAGGGACCAGCCAGCATTCAAAATTATCTAAAAAACTATCCCACAGAAGACCTGTCACGCAACAAGAACTTTGACAAGACTCACTGCTAACACATAGAACACCTGTCAAACAACCAAATCTTTAAAAAGACTCAGTGCTAACACACACTAAATCTGTCCAACAACCAGAACCTTGACAAGACTCACTGCTAACACACAGTAGACCTGTCTAACAACAAGAACGATTACATGACTCACTGCTAACACAGACCACCTGTCCAACAACCAGAACTTTGACAAGACTCACTGCTATCACACAGTAGACCTGTCCAGCAACCAGAACCTTGACAAGACTCACTACTAACACACAAAACACATGTCCAACTACAAGAACTTTGACAAGATTCACTGCCAAAACACAGCAGACCTGTTCAACAACTAGAACTTTGACAAGTCTCACTGCTAACGCACAGCAGACCTCTCCATCAACCAGAACCTTCACAATACTTGCTGCTATCACACAGTACCTGTCCAAAAACAAAAACTTTGACAACTCATGGCTAACAAAAAGTAGACCTGTACAACAACTAGGACCATAACAAGACTCACTGCTAACACACAGAACACATGTCCAACTACAAGAACTTTGACATGATTTACTGCAAAAACACTGCAGACATGTTCAACAAGAACTTTGACAAAATTCACTGCCAAAACACAGCAGACCTTTTCAACAACAAGAACTTTGACAAGGCGCACTGCTAACACACAACAGACCTGTCCAACAACAAGAACTTTCACAATACCCACTGCTATCACACAGCAGACCTTTTCAACAACAAGAACGTTGACAAGACTCACTGCTTTCACACTGTAGACCTGTCCAACAACCAGAACGTTGACAAGACTCACTGCTATTACACAGTAGACCTGTCCAACAACTAGACCCTTTGAAGGAATATTCTCTACTAGAGTATACAAGTTGTGCCAGCATGGGGATGTTTGTAAGTGAAAGAATATAAAATAATATACAATACACTAAAGGCAGGATACTTTCTGTGCTGGTGCATAGGTCTATGTCAATACATTAATAAACACAAGAGGAGCCCAACTGGTATCACACATTAGTCCTGTCCAACCAGGAGCACACATGAAACAATATGCATCTTCTCATACATGTGGTGGTGATGTGTATGTGCGTGGATGTTGGGGTGTGTTTGCATGTTAACATGCTTTGGGTGCCAACCAGAGACTGGTTCATACCCAGCAATATAGGGGATAAACCAAAAAAACGATTTTAGTAAATTTCCCCAAACTTGGCAATAATTCAACACTTGTTTCTGTTAGGCATCGGAAACAAGTGTGTATGATTCTCTTTGTACTGGTGCATAGGTGTAGATGTACATAAGTACATATGAAATAAACACAAGACTGAACTCACATATATCACACAGTACACCTGCCCAAGATTGAGCACATTCGCAAAAGTAAGTATCTCCTCTACCAGCAACACATGTGGCTCCATTCATGCAATTGTTGTTAGTACATTCATTAACTGTGTAAGATAACAACACAAAACAAATGGGTCAGTGGAAGTTTTTACATAACAGTCAACACACTACATATAAACGGCTTCGTTCACAATTATAGTACATTCATTTTGAACAGGATTGGACTGTTAACGGTAGACAACACAAACAGTTGTGTGTTCATTTAAATTGTACTATTTTATCATCGTTTTAACCTTTCATTTCTACTGGTTTACCTAGAATCGAACAGTATGTTTTACAAAATGATAACAAATCTTATAAAAATATAGTGGACCAGTAAAATATCCCATGTGGTAGTTGAAAACTTCAGCCAATTATACCAGTTGGCTTGATGGTAAAAAAAGTTAAGGCAAGGCCATAAATACACATAAATATGGTAAACACTTGGCGTATTACTGTGTATTATACTAGTAAATGATGGAGGGATATAAGTTCTCATAAAGTTCTTTGAGAAATTATTGTACACATTTTGTACATATCGTATGTAAATTAGCACAGGTGCTTACAGAAAAGTATCCCTTGATATGGTAGTTTTTATAGGATTATCCCTGTTAACTACCTTTATCTACCTTGTAACTACCATTATCTACCATGTTAACAGAGTTATTTTTTCAAAGGGTGTTAAGACAAAATTCATAAACAATTACACAATTCACAGTAGGAGGTATGCAGATTAGTTTCCTATGTTGTAACCTCATGTAATAAAAAACACATATAAATGAATAAAAAATTATATAAAGGCCTGTTAAGACATAACGTATAAACATGGTATTATACACTTTCATAGTGTAAACAGGTGTTAATTATAACAACGAAGTATTATAACAAAAAAACAGGGAATTAAACATGCAGTATAAATGAAAGCCATAACAGGATAACACATAGAGGCATGTCATGGCAAAACCACCATGTTGTCGCAGAATTGAAAAACTAGATAATATGAAGGCTTTATTACACTTCTTCTAAGCTTTAAAATAAGGGGTCAATTATCAAAATCGAACATCTATAACCAAACTTATGGAACCAAATATTACACAATTTCGTTTGTATTTGTTTATATTTCCTGCTGTTTATTTGCTTATTTCTCAATAACTTCCTGTACGACAACTTGGTGGTTTTGACATGACTTGCTCCAAATATACATATCAAACACAATATCGATGTACAATTATTATGATTCGCAAATTATTACAATTCAATTAAAGATAAAGGTCTTCTGATATTAGAATACAGTATATGAAGCTATACACTGGGTATTTATTACAAAACATACAACATAACATGAGCTGCGCTAACATACACTTATAACATTTATCTTACTTGGATCGCAGTTTGTGCCACCAAATCCACTTGGACAAAAGCACTGATAGCCAGATGAAAATGAGCTACAGGTACCACCATTCAAACAAGGAGACGAGAAGCAAAAATCAACTGAAATGAATAAAACAATGATAATCAAGTTGAAGTTGAAACAAACCCATTTATTCACTTCCATATAAACAAAACATTAATTATTAAACAAGACTATTGTGATAGGAATAATAAATAATTGGTTAAATAATATTGAATTAAAAGACGGAACAAGGCAAATACCCGAGAAGATTAAACAAAAATTTTGTGAAGGTCAAGCCTGGAGAAGAAAGGGATCTAAAATATATACAGGAACAACACAATACAACAAGAAAACAGGACAAGTGACAAAATACAATTACAAGGTAGGAAAACAGAATAGTGAGTTCAGATCAACAAAGAA
This sequence comes from Nesometra sesokonis, assembly GCA_025631205.1. Lineage (NCBI taxonomy): Eukaryota > Metazoa > Echinodermata > Crinoidea > Comatulida > Antedonidae > Nesometra > Nesometra sesokonis. The sequence continues at coordinate 4,091 of JAOTQE010116286.1, forward strand.
AAGATACGAAAGAAGTAAGGGTGAAATAAGAATGTTGATATAATGAAATAAAGACGTTTTTAGTATTTATTATAAAGGGACTGGTAGAGGATAAGTTCTTAGGAACATAGGTTGTTCCATAATTTAGGACCTGAAAAACGAATATTGTGTCGAAAGTGGTTATTAGTGTATTAGAAAATGAATTGCAGACATAGGTCTAGTATTTTAATCATGAATAAATAATTAGACGAGAAAATGGTACAGATGTTATTTGGAAAAAGATGGTCAATAGATGAGTACAGAAAAGTGCATTGTTGCAAAAGGTTGAGATCAGAAATATTAGGTTTAGGTTTAGGTTATGGAAAATAGGTAACGAGTGGGGCCGCGGCAGTGCACCAGATGTAATCCGGATGGGCCTTCTTTTGTAGAATTTGAAGTTTGTTGAGGTGAGATGAATAAGTATTGACCCAAACAATATTACAATAACTTAGATAGGGAAGGATCAAATACGGAGTATATACTGAGGAATGAATGAATAGAACCTACAAATGACACCAAGGCTCTTGGAAACTTTGTTTTCATTTTCTTTAACGCGAGTTTTCCATGTTAAACTACTGTAAATATAAACACCTAATAAGTTAGCGCTATCGATAATGAGAAGTAACAAGGTGAAGAGATGTAAAGATCAATTGAAATGATTAAAACAATGAAAATGGGAATTGAAAAAGAGAAGAGATGCAAGGATCAACTGGAATGATTAAAACAATAAAAGTGAGAAGTGACAAGGAAAGAAGAGGAATCAACTGGAACAATGAGAACAATGAGTGAAGTAACAAGAAGAAGAGATTCAACGGTCAGCTGAAATAATCAGAACAATAACAGTGAGAAATAACAAGGTGAGGAGAAGCAATAATCAACTGGAATGATGAAAACAATGAAAGTCAGAAGTAATAAAGAAGATGCAAGGATCAACTGGAATTATTAAAACAAAGAGGAGCGATACAGACATAGATCTTGTACTGTAATAGTGAATAAAGAATTAGAACAGCACATGGTACAGAAGTCTTTTGCAATAAGGTGGTTAATAGATTAGTACATGAAAGTACATTGTTGCAGGACAACTGGAACAATGAGAACAATGAAAGAGGGACGTAACAAGGAGAAGAGATGCAAGTGTCAACTGAAATGATGAGAACAATAACAGTGAGAAATAACGAGAAGCAATAATCAACTTGAATGATGAAACTACTAAAATTAAATCTGTTTTAATAATAAAATATTTTATTTAGTTAATTTGCTTCTATCATCTGAAAAAAAAATGTTTAAATGAAATTAACCCAGCTTTAAATTACTATAATTGTTTTATTTGATCGCACTGTATACTACATATTAAGCAACTATTAAACTATTGATGGATTGAAGCTATTCAGATTTAATGTGAAAAAGTTTCAATTGACAATGCCACTAATGGGAAAACCTCCCCTCATACCCACCCCCTGACTTGAAACCATGTCTCATCTGTTATTCAACTCTGGCTACAGCCCTGGTAATGGCAATGAAAGATGTCAACATTAAATGGATTGGCAATTTGAAATTTTTTACAACTGCTTTATTTCTATATAATAAATAATATATACATATTTTTTATCATGCAAAATATTACAGGATGATAATACAATGTAAAATGATACAGGATTCATATACTTTACACTATAATAATTTTCAAAGAGCTTTCCAGGGCCAAAAAATGGAAATTTACAAAACAAATTTCACAAACAATGAAAAAAATATTGTATTGTTATTGTTTGTAAATATTTTTTTATTAAAAATTAACAAACATGAAACTAAAAAATATATTTTTTTAAAAATTGATTTTATACATTTTTACATTTTCCATAGATTTTCACATAACCAAGTCATTTTCGAGGGCCTTGAAAAAACTGAATTGAGTTTCCTTACATGTTCATAACGTTCAAAAACCCTTACGAACCCTGATGATAATCTTTAAGACATACAATATAAATATTTTCTATAGAATGGTGATAAACAATCAATGAACTAAACATCAAACTCTATAATGTTATATAACATAAATATATAAGATGAAATATAATAATGAAAACACTACAGCATATGGATGCATGCAATATCCATATTATATAATAATTCACTACACAGCAATGAATATCACAATCATAATTTGTCTTGCAGCAGCTGTTTTAGATTTCTTTAGCATTTGACTCTTCCGCAGTGACGTCTGACCATATCCAAGGGAGGTGTTTATGGCACTTTTAAGGGGCTTTAAGGGGTAAAAACCAATACAATTACTATACAAATATGAAGATTAAGTCCATGAGCAGAACGCTTCAGAGAGAATGAGCACCCTCCAATCACTGTATCAAGAAAATATAAATAATGCAATCAAAATGTGGGCTAGATTAAGACAAAAAGTCATTATTTTACATTTGATTAATTCAACTGTTACAGATTGACAATTAATGCTTTATTGTACATTTTGAATCACTTTTTTTGTGTTATTTCGTTTGGTCTACCAAGCTTATTCATTCCATTACAGTATATTACATTGTCATTTATTTATGGCCACTACAATGTTCAAAGTCCTTTTCATGGACAAAATCACCTGGTTAGCACAATCATATTGAACAAGGATGTTTTTTAAATTCTTTTTGAAGAAGGTGCTTAGTTTCATTTAATTGGAGCAAAAAAGTTCAATTGGCCAATTCTATGAGTATATAGTATACTTATCTGCCCAATTACCAAATATAGAGGGCTGATCTTTGTGACATCCGGGTATCTTGAACAGTGTTGGACAAGTCGCTTTCCCTTTACCGACTTATTTCTATCATTGGTGGCGCTGCATAGGTTACAAAAGCGACCAGATAGAAGCGACTTGGGGCAAGTGTAGGTTTGTCAGTTCTATATTCTACAATAGAAAAATCTAAGAACATACTTAAAAGATTCTCAAATACTGTATATGGTAATAAGGCACAGAAAAAGACTCTAGATAACTGTTACAAACTTGAGCCTATTACATGTATTATTCATATATCACAAAAGTTACATCCCTCAAATGAAAGAGAAAAATGCTAAAAGAAAACTGGTCGTCAGCACAAACAAAACATAAAATAATTTTATAAAATGTACATATTCACCAAAAGATGAATTTACAAACAAAAGTTATTGTATTTACTATTTTCTAGCAGGTTAAAAATAAAAATTGTATTATTACTAAAATAAAAGATGTGTATTTAAATTTGTTGCTATAACTACAGATGGAAGGTAAAGCATGCGTTGTTAAAGCATAAACGAGTTATTAATATAAAAGCAAATACTACACAGGAAAATATATCGATGCATCAAGGACAACAATAAGCCAATACTAAGCATACACTACAGATGTAACTATGTTGATGTATTAAGCACAACAACAAGCCATTACACTTACATTCATCGCACGTATCACCATGGAAACCTTCAGCACACGTACACGTAAAATAAGTCACATGATTATTACACGTGGCAGAGTTATTACACGGATTCAATAAGCACGCGTCTTTCACTGAATGAAGCAAGAAGCAGTCATAATAGAATAAGACACACATGGGTGGAAAGTAATAATTAAAGAAACATTAAAACCACAGTTTATAATGTTCAGAATAAATGGAGAAACGTATTGTAGATGAAACTATTATATGATTGAATGTAATAAAATAAGTTTAATTATGTCTTAGACAGAATGTTTTTATGATTTCTTTTCAAATAAACATGTATAGTAAGCATATTATGAATACTGTACGTATACTGTAAATAAACACGCGGAAGAGGTATTGTACTATTTGAATGATGTGTACAGATTTTAAAATATAGGGATTTTTATAGAGTGACATATATAATCAGAGGCATGAATATATTATCTGATGAAAGGCAGTGAAAGATTTGCTGGATTTTTATATGGAATAAGAAAATAATATAATTTTTAAAACAAATTTTGCATCAAAAATTGAAGCTATAGATTGCATGATTAAAAGAACAAATTTGAGTGATGAGTTTAGGAGTGGAACAAACAAGTGTGATCAGGTAATGTAGGATTTTTGATATTGTGTAATTCAAGAAAAAAAAAAGAACTGTAGTAGAAGAAGCAATAGTTGAAAGAAGGCTATGGTCATAGAAAGTGTATTTTTTTCAAATTGAAAATAAAATTATTCCTGTATTTTTGATTTTTTATTTCAATCATTTATCGTTTTATTATTTTTTTAGCAATTTTTATATGACAAACACAAAACATACTCCAGGAAATCATTGAAGAAGCATATGACCAATAAATGCATTAATTGTATCTTATAACAATTAATAAGTGCTAGACACATTTTTTTGGTACAGAATTCTTATATATAAAGGAGGAAGATATTTGATGTATGTGTATGTGTGTGTGTATGTGTATGTGTATGTATGTGTATGTGTATGTATGTGTATGTGTATGTATGTGTATGTGTATGTGTATGTATGTGTATGTGTATGTGTATGTATGTGTATGTGTATGTATGTGTATGTGTTTTATTAGTAATTCTTCAATGAACACAATATATTAGATGGCTATAAATGGTATGTTCAAGTATTACCAGTATACTTTGGTAAAAAACAGGGAACAGTTAAATTGTAATTTAACTGTTTACTGGTAAAAAAAATAGCCTAATTAGTTTAATTGAATTTAATTTTTTTGTTGTATATTTCATCTATTTATCTCAATACAGTTAAATCAACAGGCCCACCAATAGTTACCTACACTTGTATGGATTTCTTGGATTTTTTTTCGGGGACAAGAATAATCCGTTGACTGTGGTGGCCAGGCCTTTAAAAACAAAATTCCAGGGACAACAAGTGATCTAAATAATTGTCAAGTGGGGTACTGTGTGTTTTTTATTTATTTTTTCCAGGAACAAAAGTGACCATATACCCCTTGATTGTGGACATGTTTTTTTGGTCATTGTTTTTTATTAGGGATAATACATCCTTAACGACATACCATGCTGGCACCTATCACCCGTAAACTCCGGTAAACAAGAACAGTTAAAGTGCGTGGCATACTCATTACAAAAACCGCCATTGAGGCACGGTGCAGTCATACAGTTGAACAAGTCTGAAAAAACAAGTTCTTATGTATCGGTCTAATTCCAGTGCTATCAAATTGAGAGAGACAATATTTACGATTAAATAAATGTTTCATTTACAAAATCATGTTTACTATATAGCTTAAAAATTAAATTCAAGTCACTTTTATTGTTCCACAAGCAATTAGACTACATACCATATTATATACAATATATATATAGTGACACAATAAGTAAGGCCACACAAAAGAATTAAAGAACATTTTGCAACGAACCAATGTTTAGATTATCAGGATCAATATTAAGATATGAAATTTATATAGAGAAAATGGAAGAAAACATTTATAGAAACAATCAGTTTTACATTAAGAAAGTGTTATGATTGTAAACATGTGAGGTCACCATAAATTGAGCCACATAATTGGTGCAATCAAATTTATAAAAACTTAAAACAAAATCATATTGTGAAAAACATCTTTTAATTTATTTAGAGTACAATGGAATTTCAATGTATATTTAAGTAAGTTTTTATGAAGTAAAATATCATTTAAAGCAAATATTCTGAGATTGATAGTATTTAGAAAAAATAATTTGTATTACTTTGAAAGATTTTTTAAAAGAAATTTTTCCATAAATTAAAATTTCGAATGCTCATATCTTTTAATCTACTTATCCCAGGAATGTGATTGAAAGTTCAGATTACTCTGATATTGTGCTCTGCTGAAACGGTCTATAGAAGAAAAAATAGTGAGCTTTCGCACCGAAATACAAAAAAGAAACGGATACGTCGTAAATTCCTGTAATGCTTGAATAGAGCACCTTGAATATCTGTCTCCGTTGGTCAGTTTTGCGGCGATCATAAAAAATTCGTAGATAAAATATTTGATATATTTTAAAACAAATTTTACACCTTTCAAAAATGGAAGTGTGACGTACCAATTTTCATTATCAGATTTCGTAAATTTGAGAAACCTCACCATTACTTCCCACCCATGAGACTCATGTTGGGGTGAGACCTCACATCATTTGCAGGTTATTTTGTAAATTTAACATGCAAAAAATAAAACAAGATGGTATAAGGTTAGAGTGTACAATAATATGCCATCTAACAGAGATGGAGTAGATGCAGATGCAGTAGACAAATTATATGATGGTAGACAACAGAAGTATCTAAAGATTTGGCTTTTAAATGAAACTAATGATTTGAGAAAAACTGGTATAAACTCATGACTTCATTTTGAAGACTATTCTGCAGAGGTGCTAGCTACTCTACAAGTATTTATTTTTTTCAGTCACCTATAAACAATGTGCATTTCTTATAATTTTAACCAATAATGTTGGAAATAGTTGAGTTTTGAAAGGGCTATGTATATCTACATTGGTTTCCCATCAAGCAGCCCAAATAGGGTTTTTATTTCTATTGACGTTCATCCAAAATTTATCTCCACAATATATATAATATTGGAAGTTAAAGTCGAAGTGGAAAGAGAAACTTCATAGTTTCTACACCAAAGTATATGGAATACTCTACTAATGTACAATTCGTAACTTCAATTCTGTTTCTGCTTTTTATTAAAGTAGTGCTTTCTGATTCTATTTTTCCTTTTAACTTGTAAAAGTGCATAGAGACCTTATTATTTTTTGCTATACAAATATTTAACCATTAACAATCTAATTTTAAATACATATATAGCAATACTTGTATAGTTGTATTTCATACAGATCATCTAAATTAAAACTCTAATCCATGATAGTACCTAACCCTAGATAACAAAGAAAAACAAGCAACACAAATACAATATAATACAAAAGGTGTTTTCTCACTGTAAGAAATGAATGCGTAACACGGAGTACTGAATATTAGTAAAAGAAGTGTACTTGACATAGCAGCAATTTAGAAGTATTTATGGCAGATGTTTGTGCTATAGATATTACATAAACAGGTAAACACATACACCAGAATGAATATTGTAAAATTTATCAGAAAAACATAAGTAAAGAACAAAACACCTTAATTGACCACTGTTGTCTGTTTAGTACAAATGCCTGTTAGTTAGTTGGTGAGTTAATCCATATACGATTAAATTTAAGTATTCGCGTACGAATTGGAGGAGAAATTCATTTGCTCATAAATTAATCGTACTGTGGAATAATCTGCCCGCAAATGTTGTAACGGCACCGAGTATTAATGTTTTTAAAGCGGAACTGGAAAGAGTTTGGGCTGACCACCCACTGAAATTCTCGCCCTATGAAAAAGTTGATTTTTTTTATCACGAGGGGTTCATAAGCTAGTATAAGCTTAACCTCAATTCCGGAAAAAAGAGGATTGATGTTGATGTCATCTTCAGACTTCTGGATACAAGTAAACAAGTAAGTAAACCTAAGACCTCTTAAGTGGTGGCCACCATATCAAAATTGTGTAGTGGTAGACATACAGTTAAATGGCAGCCACTTAAATTTTCATTTACTAGTGGCACTATCAGGCGTCCGTAGTTTGGTGGAGACACCTACCTAATACAACGGTATAGGATAATACATGCAACAATGGTGAAAGAAACAGTAAGTCTACTCAGGATGCTGTATGCCATACAAGTAACCGGGAGATTACAGCTATTCTTGAACAGATTGCATTACAATGAGGTAATACCTGCAATAATGCAGAAAGATACAGTACTGTACGCCCTACATGTAATAAAGGATTACAGTCGTTAACAAGCTGACATGCTAAATAAATAAAATATAATACATTTAAAAATACAGTACAATCATTTAATAAATCGGTAACAATTCATTTCTGGGAAAATGTTGTATGAATCTTCACAATATTAAGTACTTACTTATTTCACAGTTGGTTCCTTGGTAGGCAGGTGGACATTGACAGGTGTAATATGTAATAAAGTCGCTACAGGTGGCGCCATTCAAACATGGGGAATTTTCACAAGCATCTCGGACTAAAAAAAAACATTTAAAAAATAAATTTAATAGAAGCAATAATTGTATAGAACAATTTATAAAAATGGATATTATTGCTGGGTCATGGTTACTTTAGTTCAGTTTCACTTTATTTATCCACGGGGGCCAAGATAAACACAGAGTTTTTCTTCTCTGGAGAAGACCTTCAACTTCATAATTACCATAGAAATAGTAGCAAAGTTATACCTGTAGTAGAGAGTATTGGAATATAGGTGTCCATATTAAAACAGAAGTGCTTACCTTGATAAACATTATTATATAAACAAGGGGACAGTGTAGTTGTATTTATTCTGATCCTGAATGGATTTGATGAAAAACGTGTTTGGGTTATTAAGCTTTTATTGCTTTTCATTTAAAACCAATTACTAATAGTAATACAGTACATAAAACAGTTTTTAAAAATAATAAAATGTAAAAACATAAAATTAAGATTATTAATCTTATTACAATAATTAGTTACCTCTTAGTTATAATTGTGCATACAAAATAACACCTACACTCAATGATTATAAAATTCTTTTTATTAAAAAGAAGCTGAAGTTTGAAAATGAAAATTCATTTGCATACGTATGCAATAACAAAATACAATTACATTTCAATAATTAAACAACAGCATCATATTATTAAATTGCCCTTTTTCAATTAAATAGACAATAGAAAAATAACGCTGATAAAATTTATGGACGAACGACGTTTCGACTCCATCATGGTGTCATTTTC
>JAOTQE010116297.1:0-12890 GCA_025631205.1 Nesometra sesokonis
ATCTTATGATTCCTGAATATTTTTGTTTTATAGAAAATCTTAATAATGTTGATATTTTCCTTTCCGAAGGGGGGGCCCAGAGCGGGTCCACCCCCCCCCCAACCCCCTTAAATCCGCCCCTGATTGGCTATAATATTAGAGCACCAGTAACTGGTGATTGCAAGTATATCAATATTTATATAGGCTTTTATATATTAATTTCACTTATAAAATACTGTAATTACAAAACTTTTACATAAAATTTGCCTGAACCAGATGTGGAATTGATGACAGACGACATCATAACTTGTATTGATCTATGATTTCTTGTAAGTCTGGTAGCCATCTGAAGTACTGTAGGATTGGCATGAGATGATGTCATCAAGACTTCAGGTGATCTGTGATCTCCATTAAGTCTGGCAGCCATCCAAAATATTGTAGAATGTTAAGATAAGAAAGTATAACCCAGTTATGAAATTGAATTTTCCTATAAAATAAAAAAAATTGTAAAGATTGTGAACAATCCCAGGTACTTTCAAACTTGGTATAAAAGCACCCAAGAAACTCTCTCATTCATTTAGGTACCGTATTCTCGAAAGTGGACTAGCTTTAGGCCAGGACTAAATATAGATTGAATCTGGGACCAACTTACTATGATATTCTCAAAGGTATCTAATGTTTGTCCAGGTATATCTCTGGACTAAAGCATCCTAAATGTTGTTTGCAGAGGAACTAGGTTTATGGATATTCCAGGATCAACTAGTGCTGTTCTAGGGTTAGTCTTGGATCAACTTTTGAGAATACCAGCCTATAAGTTTTGATTGATACATGCATGTCTCCACAACAACACTGACTAATTGGTTATTACCACTGTTAATTTGATTTATGTAGCCATGCAGATATTTCCCAGTAGTCATTTTACAGTTGCGCAAGTAAACTGCATGGCCCATGTACACAAACTGGCAAGCACATCTCCCAAACTTTTGATTGAGATTCTGAACCACAACCATTGCACCAATTTCCAATGCATAATCATATTAAAATTATTTAGCAAACAGCAATCGAGCTAGGCTTTTAATAAGATTGTCATATTCATAATAACGATGTTTTTATAATCATTTCAGCCATGTAGCTAGAAAAATCTAAGGGCGAGTGGCAACAATGTAAGGATGGGTGGTAAATTATTAAAAAACAAACATTATTTTATCCTTTTCAGATGCTTAGGGTGGATGGCAGGTTGAAATTAGTGCTTGGTGGAAGACATTAAAATAAGCTTTAGGGTGGGTGGAATGGTGGGTGGCCCCCGCCCATCTCCACCCAGCTTAATTACATCCCTGTCATATATAAAATCAACAGGTCATATACAATAAATAGGTACTTAAAGTCAATCTACTTACCTAAGTTGAAAATTGAAACGACAAGTATAATAAACGGACAGAAGATAACTAGTGAAGCGATTACGACCCTTTTGCAGGGTAATACCAGATGCAGCACTGAGAAGAATGCAAACATAGGATTTAAAAGGGGGAAGATTTTATTAAGACCATGGGTAACATTGGAATGGTTAAATCTTGCTTCTGTTAACACTTATCAGTGCCTTTCACTAACATGACTTGTGAACTTATTTGAACCACACTGTTTGCATTGAACATTTCTGCTAGGCAAAAGCCAGGGGGTGATTTAGTAGGATGGTTTTGGGGAAACATCCGACACACCACCTCCCCTAAAATCGGTAAAATGAAGTTCCCTTTTTTGTGAGGTCTCACCACAAAATGAGTCGCGTCGTAGGTGACATCCAACTGAGATAATTCCCAAAATAGGTCTGAAGTCAAATTTTGAAAAAATTTAGTTTTAAACAATTATGAGGAATATGGTACATATATTTCATTATAATATACTTCTTAGGTAATTTTTCATGCAGGAAAGTGCAGATTTTCTGATATTTACAGAATTTTAATTCGTTGTTTTTAGATTACTGATTTGGTGATTTTGGTAATTTTCTCAAAACCGTATTTCCATACATGAACATTTCAAATGCTCACATCTTTTGATCCATTTATCCAATGAATGTCATTTAAAGTGTAGATTACAGCTTATATTATGCTCTATTGGAGGGTACCAATAACACAATTTTGGATTTGCCTACCATGAGACTCATTTTGTGGTGAGACCTCACATATTACATATTATTATTATATTGCACCTTGACCCCAAAAATTAAAATAAGGGAAAAAATATGCAAATCAGGACAAATAACCTATTTATTATTTGTCAAACTTTGCTGAATCTTCCCCTAAAAGCAAATTGGTTAGGTAAACTTACTGCATGGTTTGAGTAAGTTACCCAAATGGTAAACTTCCTGGGGTATTCGCACAGGACTTAGTAAAACTAATTGGTGGGTTGATTAGTAAACTGGGACTGAAAGTGTATTAAAACGATACAAAAATATGCAGCAATTCATTTTCCCTAGGAAATGAATAAATGGAAATTAATTATAGGCAGAATTCATCCCTCCTTAAAAAGAATTGACTGTCAACATAAATGGCCATGACTACCTATTATAAACTGAAATATGTTAGAACTTTGACGCTCAACTGTGAAAAGTATGGCTAAAAATTCTACAGATCTCATAATATTAACAAAAATCATGGTACATTCACCATCACTGACTAAAAATGTCACTACTGTCATATTATATATCTTTTATTGACAAATCTTGGTCTCCAGTCATCATGATTCCCCTTACAAGTTACAGTTGGGAACTTCCGCAGCAATGAGTGTGGAACTTGTACTACTGGAGATTATCACTTACCATCTGGCCATCAGTGTGTAACGATCAACAGGCATCCCCAACTCTTTGTTGATTGATCTTATTGTATTCACATTCCTATAGGATAAATTAAAGATTATCGTTTACAAAATGCACCACAACCAAACTTGTTCCTATTTTAGTCAAGTTATGGCTGAGCAGTTAAAGCAGGTGAACTGTGAACCACAGCTTAAACAACAGCAAAGGTTCGAGACCTACTCACACCATGGTTCTGGTGTTGGAAGAAGTCTTCTCTGACTTACACACCACAGGCTCACAAACAGCTCATATGCACTATAAAAAACACATATTGGTGAAGCTCTTGGTAGGCCTGTCAGTACTGTCATCATGCTATCAAATTCATCTTCACTACAAACGCAGCAGCAGGAGCAGCAGCAGCATCCACAAAAAAGCAGAATAAAAATAATAGCCTCCCCTGAGCTTTGCATAGGATAAATACACTATGTTGAAAATAGTTTCAATATTAAAATACCTAAATACCAGCAGCATAGCTCTTCGTAGATCCTTCAGTACTGCCATTATGCTATCAAATTCATCTTCACCACAACCACAGCAGCATGAGCGACAGCAGCAGCTGCATTTATGGCAAAACACAGTAAAAACAAGCTTTTCTGAGGCTAATTACTATATTGAAAAAGTTTCAATATTAAAATACCTAAAAAACCAGAAGCATAGCCCTAGGTGGATCCTTTAGTACTGCCATTGCATTGTACTATCAAATTCATCTTCACCACAACCACAGCAGCAGAAGCTACAGCTGCATCCATGGCAAAACAACAGCTTCCCCTAAGCTTTGCTGTGGCTAACTACACTATGTTAAAAACAATTTTAATACATTATAATACCTAAATACCAGAAGCATAGCCCTCGGTAGATCCTTCAATACTGCCATTATGCTATCAAATTCATCTCTAACACTTGTCTGCATTGCTTTCATCTCCGTCTCATCCATTGTAGAACTCAAGTGCATTCCTGGTTTAGCATCCATGTTGACTGGACGTTGTGTGAGTGCAAGGGCAAAGGTCATATAATCTATGAGTATAAAGAAAACGATAAGAAGATTGTGAACTTTAAACTTTAATAAAAGTAATTCAAGATTAGAAACACAATCTCTATTGCAAAAAATACAACATTATTTAGATTTTTCTACATAATTATATTAAATTGTCTTTACTACATCCAAATTTAACTAACCTTTTCTCACAAAATGCAGAAAATTGCACAAAAAATATTCACAGTATTTATTTAGGAAAAAGTGGTAAACGGTGCTAAGTGTTTTTATTGTTCTGAGTTTAGTTCAAAAAAACATTTGAGGCATGTCATGACAAAACCACCAAACTGTAGAAAACTTTAAAATTGAGTTTTTATTAAAACCATATGTTTTTCGTAAGCTTTAAAATGAGCGGTCATTTACTGAAATCGGACATCTATAACTGAAGTTATTGGACAAAATAAACAAAACTTTTCCTTTGTATTTGTTTAAATTTTCCTGTTGTTTATTTGTTGTTTTCAATAACATCCTGTGCGACAACCTGGTAGTTTTGTCATGAGAATCTTTATTTTTATTAGTAGTTGAACAAAAACCATTTCCATTTAAAATACTGCAACACTTTTAACCAGTATGGATAGATTTTGAGTATTTATCCTCAAACTTCAATAAATAATAAATACACTGCACACACTGGCTTATTGCATGTGTCACCTTATGGTAGTTTCCCCTTTTGAATGAATCTCTGTAATTATCCACTAACAAATGAAAATGGCTGAAATTTACTGACTGAATCCATAAAAAAAAATGACATATAGGCCTAAGTTTATACTAACCCTTAACACCTAAATTATTTGCATATTTTTCCATTCCAATTTTATCTTGAAGTACAATCGATTTCCAGAAATTGCAGAGTGATATTCGTTCCCTTTTTGAAAATAAAAGAAACAAACTTTATGAAACGTGATAGGCTCTTTGGACATTTAGCCTCTGATGATTAGTGTCTCCAAATTATGTATAAACACATACTTCTTATATTATTTTTTGAAACAATTTTGAGCCGCTCCATTTTTTTTCTTTTTCTTCTTTTATTTTGTATAACTTTTTCATTGATATATCATTTTATAATTAATAATATTTATTTTATTTACATACATTGCATTTGTCAAATACATTTATTTTTAGTTATATATTTACATTAAAATATACATAGTCTATGTCTTCTTTATATAATATTTTCAAATATTTTCTATACACCTCAAGCCGAAGTTAGACTGATCTAGACGACCTCTATAGCCACATTAGATCTCTTCATATAGGCGTCTATAAATGGATGTCTTGTTCGAGGCAAGAAATCCTGTTTTCCACACCCAGTACCTTTTGGTTCTTTGTAGCCAATTGGGAAGCGAATTTCAAGAAAAAATTGTCTCTACTGTACATGTTCTCCATTGTACTTTTAGAGGCACAGTGATGAAATTAACAAAATAAAGGTCAAAATAAACAAATTATTTTAGCATGACAAAACATAGAGCAAGGTATATGTATATTTTGTTTGCAAATACCAATTATTATTTACTATGTTTTTTTTAAATATAGCACTATCAAGGGATATTTTTTGGTCACAAAAACGTCATCCGAATTTTACTGTAATTAAATGATCACTAAATACAACAGATACATAAAAATGTAGAAAACTTGCTCTATATTGTATATGGTAAAATTTTCGTAACTTAGGTGGACACCATAAGGAGTGGGAGGGGGAACAGTTCTCCTAAACCCAGCGAACTCCCATCCCCCTCTCCCAAGCCCTGTAACAAATGTTTCCCTATTTTGGTTTGGATTGTGACTTCAGAGTTATTTTCATTTAATATGAAGATTGTTAAAACAATGCAAAAAGTAAAGTAAATCTTTTAGATCAAAGGTTTCAAATGTCAATGTTTAGCAGATTAAACGTATATGCATAAAGCTTATGTGATCGTAACATTGTTGATTTAGCCGGCATATCTGTAATGTTGATCGGTCATTTATCGCGGTCAGTAATCATGTACTGTCCAGTGTGATCTTTGACTAAACAGATCATGCATGCTTTAATATGAAAGGTGTATTTAAGTTTTGTTTAGAATGTACCGTATATGAGCTTGTATATATTGACTTAATTTTATTTTCGTTGCTGATATGATTTGCCGTTTAGTGTTGATGATAAGGCATCAAGATCAGTCGGCACATCTGTAATGTTGATCGAGTATTTATAGCAGACAGTAATCGAGTACACTGTCAAGTGTGATCTTTAACCAAACAGATCATAGGGTGCATTATGTTCAGACTTACAGTTAAGGGTAATGTACATGACATAAAATAACTTGTGTATGTTATAGCCAGAGATTAGTGTAAGCCAATGATAACACAATATCTAGGGATTAGTACACGCCAGATTATTATGCTAATGTGGTAAACATTTAGTGTGCTTGACAATATCAATCAATGGACACAAATTTGGATGATTGTCACCGGTAGCATTTGAAGATGACGATTTGAATATATTTTCATCGCCACTCTCTCGCAGGCCTGAGCAAACCCACTTGCCCGATGACCGAGAAGTGTTTTTTACAATCGGACAACTAAATTTATGGGATCCACTTGTCTGTGGACAAGTATTTTTAGCTTAAGCCTAGGCCCTGAAATACACCTTTTTAGGTATTGCGCAAAGGCGGGACAAGTAAATTATTTTTCGAATAAGTGAATTTTCCAAAGGTACTTGCCCTGGGAAAGTGTAAAAAAATCAAATTCCCTCACCCTCTCTCCACTCCACTCACTTTCCCCTCTCCCTTTCTTTTCCCTCCCATCCCAAAGTATGTGTAGCTAGAAAAATACAAGGTTACAATGTACAGGTAAGAGTGGATGAAAAATGATTAAGAACAGTACTTTTACCTTTTTCAGAGGGAGGTTAAAATTAGGCTGGGTAGAATGCCTTAAAATAATTTCTAGCGCTGTTAAACATATTTAGGGTGATACTATTTAAAGACTTCTGTGTTCCATTTGTATAATGATAATAACAATAAAAAGATATTTAGGGTGGGTGAAACATTTAGTTTAGGTGGAACACTTTCAGAGTGGGTGGACCCGGCCACTTCCGACCAGTATAATAACATCCCTGCTTTCTTTTACCTTCCCCTTCCTCCTATTAAATTTCACAATAGACACTGTTACAATTTAAAGCTCACTACATTTTCAGTTAAATAAATTCTCTGTTATTAATCCAATGAATAAAAAAAATGTACTATTCTCTATTTTTAGTAGACAATTTTTCAGCTGAGTAAGTATTTAAACGCTTGAATGCTTTCTGAATTCAATTTATTTGATTGTAACAGTTGGCGACACATACAATTAGATGTTTTAAAACCAGTTCATGATTATCGGGAAAGAATCAGAAAGATAAGCAAATCACCAATGTGTATACAGTTTAAGCCGATTCGTCAAATTAACATAATTTTTCTTTCAAGTTCAGTGTATATAATTACAGTGTACAATAATCTTCATGTTAAAGTATTAAGGTGTGCTTAACATGTGTTGAACCTAAACAAACCTTTATCAGGCATGGCCAGAATCATGGTTATTGAAAGTCATCTTCTTTCATTTTTGGTTCTTATTTAAAATAATACAGTAGGATTTTTTGCAATAAATTTTACATTGTGTGTGACTCCGAGTTTGTAAACAGGCAATGTGACTTTCCAAATAGCTGATAGTTGAAAATTTTAACAATCAAATAGAAAGGACACTGTTCTTTGCTGTGGAACATAGCACGACCGTACAGCCCTTTGATCCATAACTCTTGTACCGACAAATTTTGCTCCAGACGGTAAAAATTGACTAACTATCACCATATGTTTGCTGGGGCGGATACATTTTGATTATTTTTGATAATTTCCATGTTTCCATGTATTATTTCTTGAATTTTTTAAAGGTACAATCATTTAACAACACTGAATATAATAAAATATATTTAAAAAATTAACCCATTGATTTTAGCATACATGTACTGTACAGTAGTGTTAATTAGTTGTGTCCTAGGTTTTAAAAATACATTTGGATAAATATTAATATACCAAAATATTTATAGACTTTTTAGTCACATGACAAATTCCTTCTCTATGGTATATCCTTCTATCATAGAACCATGGTGACAACGTTACATGATACACTGTACAGAGGAATATTATATTTTTACATTATAAAGTAAGTCATATTTTTAGAGTAGGATCAAATTAATATTAATATTTAATTAACTTATTAATAAAAATAATGGGAAAGCCTGTAAATCCCATTTCCAATGATGGCAATCCATTTTATTCAAAGAATAATGGCTAATTTAATTTATATACACGCATGTGTGGCACAAAATAGATAAAAATAATCATTCTTAGAGAAGGCACTCACTGTCACCGCCGCTGTCTACATGTGTACTTTTCGGCCGAGCACGTTTTTTTTAGTGATTTAACAGGGAAATCACTAAGACTGTAATCGCGTCTGGAAACCACACACAGAGGGACCGACGCTTTAGCCGTGTGACCGTCGTACGACGCAGTGAATGCATGGGTTTATACATTACAATATACAAATACATTATCCTCATTTCTTAACAGATCCTTAGCCCTTGATTTTTATTTTTTTATAAACTACTTTATACAGATGTATGTTGTTTGGAGAAGAATAACAACGCAATTATAAAATGCATTTACAAATTACACCATTCCATCATCCACTTTCAACTGTAGATGTTTGAATTACATATTAATGTAATCTTACTTACCATCTACAGGCATATGCAATAGTTAACAATTTTGAGCTATGGTGAAATACAGTAAGTACCACGATCGAATGAATTTTCAAAAAAACTGTTTTCAAATAGTTACATGTAAAGGTCCAGTTTTGTCCCAAGTATGGTTTTAGCCATCAAATTTACCAGTAAAATTATAATTTACAATTAAAATTTGTTTTTTTTTTAATTATGATTTAATTTTTATTCTCATATTTTTTGCCCACCTTTACTCTTTAGTGTTACAGAGTATACAGGAATGACCATAGAGGCCTACAGTGCCAGTGCAGTATGTAGATATTTGGGGTAGGACCAACCCAAAACCCATGCCTGACAAGTCATGTTTTTGGACAATTTACCAGTATAAACTGTTTAATTGGGAGAGCCCGGTACTCACACTATCTTTACACAAAGCATAATAGAACAATTCAATTTTAAAACATACCCATCACAAAAACCAACCCAAAAACCATGCCTGACAAGTCATAATTTTTGTACAATATACCAGTATAAATTTTTCAACTGTGAGAACACTGAGGTCCTAGGTAGGTAACAGGGCTCAATTTTTAATAGCCTAGCGTACAATGGCTAGTGAAAACTGTACCGGGCTAGTGAATTTTCATTTTTACTAGCCCAGTTGGCTAGTGAATACAAGTGTCAAGCAGTCACTTTTACACATTGTAGATTAAGTTGCCACAGATGTGGGCTATTTGAATTGCTTGTGAGCTAGTGAAATGTAAAGTCAACTTGCCCAGTGGACAGTCAAAACAAAAACAAAATTGAGGCCTGGGTAATCTCAAACAACATACTAAATATCTGGGGAATGTTTTATTTAAGCCTGTTTTCGATCGTTAATTCCAAAAACGGTGATTTGAAACGGTGATTTTGATCGTTAATTTTGAAAAATGACGATTTTCACGACGATTTTCACAACGATCAACAGGAAAAGGGTCACTTTCTTGACGGCAGAAAAAGTTTATGATTTGGATCGACGAAGTTAAATCGAGTTCAACTTTAACGATTTGGATTGTTAAATTTGGGTGCTCGTGAAGCAACATTGCGCACGGCTACAATTTACATGTTTTGGGCCTAGAAATAAATCACATATTTTCTTTATTTATTAAATTTTCAGGAGTTGTAATGGGAACCGAACTAACGACGTTCGCTTTATAAGAACGGCTGTGTTAAACGATGTCTTAACCGACCGCCACACTAAAGCGTGTGATGACTCTAGTTCTATTTTAGAGTTCTTAATATTTATACTGTTCCATGGAGAAACAAGTTTTTGGTTTATGGATCTAGGGGCCATGGTACATGTAGGATATAAATTTAATAAAGGGCAATGAACATTTGTTGGAAATGGTGTCTGCGAGGCTGGTAAAGATTCCGAGATTTTCCTAGATTTTAACAGGATGTTCATTCACACGTGCTATAAAATATAACAATTTGTTACATTTTGTTACATTCGGTAAGATTTTTATACGTGTGAATCAGGTATTAGTTTTACCGAAATAAATTCAGTGCAAATGAAGCTTCATTTACTAAACCATGCAATTTACATTTCAATGTTTAAATATTTATTTTGCAAACATTGTTAAATGACAATAAAATATGAAATCTGGAATTCAAACTTTTAAGAATATATGAGGCATATGTCATGGCAAAATCACCAATTGTATGAAAATTGAGTTATTATTAAAAATCATTACCGTACTCGTCCGAGTATAAGCCCATAGGTCCTGGCCACGAAAATCGGTGAAATTCAGGGGGTTGGTCTATACTCGGATGAAATATCAAATATGAAAATTGAAGGCACCGTTACGATTTCTAAATCAGGTCAAATCGGAGTGTATCAATAATAATAATAAATATTCAAAAAAACTATACATTTTTGTCTTAACTTTTTCATATTTTGTATTTCCCCATTGTGATTTCTTGACGCATGCAGGCCTAGACCTAGCCTACACAACAAACACATCGCCACTGCGAAAACCAGAAAGATATTATTAGCAGCCAAAAATGATTATGAATGGCAGTGACGACTATGGCCATTCGAGGAGAAGTGGGACGAAATGACTAACAAAAACCATGGGTGTGCAGGCTGTAAGTTAGGTTCGTTACATGATTTACGGTAATTGGAAAAAGAATATTCTACTATAGATTGGATCAAATGTTTTTTTTTAGCGTAAGCCTCATCACTTTTTCATTCCAAGTTGTAGACTCTGATGTGAAAAATGACATGGGCTTATAATCGGATGTAAATTGAAATCTGAAATTTTACTAAAACTAGGGGTGGGCTTATACTCAAGCATGGGCTTATACTTGGACGAATATGGTATACTTTTCAAAGGCATTAAAATGAGGAGTAAATCATCAATACAACAATTTCCTTTGTATTGTTTATAATTTCCTTATTGTTTCAATAACTTCCTAGACGACAACTTGGTGGTTTTATTTCTATAATTAGGCTCATATCTAAATTAATTGGGTTCTATTATTTATTTTAAAATAAACACTCATTATTAATACTGTAATATCGATGTCTTGTCGATGTTGGCGATTTTACTAACTGCCACAATTACTTATCGTGAGTAATAAGCATACATCGCGAGATCATTAGAACTGGGTGAGAAAAAATAATAACTGGACATGCTAGGAACTTTTCATGTTTGAAGTGTGGGTTTTCATTATTGAATTATAACACTAAATTTGGTTTTACAGATAACAACTCTCGCATCTATCGAAATGTGAAATCACAATTACTGGCTGTAATTGTATGAGTATGCACATGTAATTTGATTATTACAATTGACTATCGCCTTCGCTGGAAGGCAAACTTATGATAATTCTGTGTTTACACACATTTTTCAAGGGCAGTAATATATTAGGATTACAGTGAGTTTTTTTAAATATCAGGGATGTAGATAGAAAAATTCAAGGGTGGATGGTAAAGATTTAAAGGGCAAATTCACCCAAAAAATTACTATTCATTATATGTTTTAGTTGATCATAAAAAGTATATTCAGCCCTATTTGGGAATTTTTAAGATTTTTTTTCCCATGGGTCTCATGAATTAAAAAGTATAAAAATAAACGCTAGATCCATCCCTATTCTTTTACACACAAAATAGCAAAGTTGGTAATTTTTTATTATTAAATAATGGCTACTTTACACTATATAAAACATCAGAAATGAACAATTTTGGTTAAAAAAACACACAAGAATAGTACTTGTCTATATATTTTAGAATGACCGTTGATTTTTCACAATTTAATTAAAATATCCCTCTTTCAGATAATTTGTATGTAAAAGAATAGGGATTCTATCTTGTAATTTGAACTATCCCCCACTTAGCAATTTTCGTCTATTTCATCAAAAATTATGATAGGTAAAATGAATGGCAAAAATTCAGTAACAGGGCTGAATATACTTTTTATGATAAACTAAAACATATAAGAAAGAAAATTTTTTTGGGTGAACCTGCCCTTTAAGGTTGGGTGGTATTAAACAATTAAAAACATTGTTTTTACGTTTTTCAGAAGCTTCGGGTGGGTGAATGGTTGAAATTAAGGTGGTTGGAGAGACATAAATTAAGCTTTAGGGTGGGTGGAAAATGGTGAGGGTGGGTGGCCCCGCCTATCTCTGCCCTTCATAATTACATCCCTGAAAGATGTATTGTCATTTGAAAATGACCAAAAAATCGTCAACATCAATAATTAGTATGAACTTGATCATATTAATGTAATGTCTCAAAATATTGTATAAAAATTTGATTCAATAAGTATTTTCCATTTTTTTAAATTTGGAAGTAAAAAATAAATAAACCAAATACAGAAGATCAATATTATATTTATAAAGTTTGACACAATATTGTTACATTTAGAACTATTAAATTTGTTTTGATGAAATAAAATTTTGAAAGGAATATTTTTTTTGCATTCGTTTTGACATCGCTATATAAGATGGGTTTAAAGCTGGCACAAGTCTATAAAAATATTCAATAAAACCACCACAACCTTTACGGCTAATGTTATGTCTCTTTCACTTTATATTGTCAGAGCACTGGTTCTCTTAGAACCGGCAGGCCTGTCAAGAACGTGCATCACCAGTGATATGAAGTCAACATACAAGTATTCAAATCAGTCCAAAAAAAGCAAACACGGCACTGAAAGTTATAAAGCTAACCTTCAAATACACGGATATCGAAGGATTTTTGGTGCTGTACAAGCTTTATGTCAGGCCTCATCTGGAATACTGTATCCAGGCCTGGTGTCCGGGAT
>JAOTQE010116319.1:0-12889 GCA_025631205.1 Nesometra sesokonis
CGGGTCTTTGAATTAGTGTCCGTTATGGGAGGTGTCCGCTTACGAGAGGTGTCCGCACAGGGAGGTTCAACTGTACATGTATTTTCAAATGTCCTTTTAGAGTACATTCATTCATTTTCACACGTTAGGTGTGCAATGCAGCTACCAAAAAATAAAAAAAAATTATCATGAAAATTCATTACCTTGAAAGTTGGTGTTTTTTTTTTAATTCATGAAAATAAAAACATGTACATACCATAAAGCTTCTCATAATAGTAACCTGCAACTCTACTAACCCCTTCAACTATTAATAACCTCGCTTAAAATTTAATAAATAATAATAACCCACTATGCAATAGTAACCAATGGGGGTTACTTTTACAAACGCTACCAAAATGACATTGAAATCCACATTTTTTCTTATATCATTGAATTACTGAAAATAGGCATTTTTACTATGTGATTGCATTTAGTAGGAGGTGGCAGATAATGATGTTTTTTTTAGTTCATTTATGCAGTTTAATAAAATGTTTTATTTGTCCTGGTGTTTTATTTCTATGAAAAAGTAACATAAAAAGCTGAGGGTGGAGTGGGATACTATTTCCAAGAGCCTGGATTAAAGTTTAGTAACCCACTACCTTAATAGTAACCACTACTTTAATAGTTACCCTTACAACTAATAGTTACCCACCCTAAAAACACAATGAAAGAATAGTAATCCAGGGTTACTATTAGAAGCTTTATGGTATAAGCCATTTCACGGTTTCAACTGCGCATGTGGGTTACCAAAGTAAAGTAATAAAACGATGCGCGGCTTTTATTAAAAGGAATATAATTGCCGCGCTTCGTTTTATGACTTGACCTTAATCCGCGCATGCGCAGTTGAAACCGTGAATTGGCTTATTGTAAGGATCACAAACTGCAAAAATTTACATTGGCAAAATTTACCATTTTTACAGTAACCTAAACAATCCCTAAGATGAATTTCCCATAAACGTATCGTCATAACCAAAAGATGAAGATACTGAGACAGGTGACATGGGCGGAGTGGTAGGTGATGATGAGCCTGTCTTCAACTGTTTGTAACAGGGTCTACAGACAGGAACAGGACGCTGCGAATAGTGGCCTGGTAGAGGTGTTTGTTTGTCAATACAACGTATACAGAATACTTGACCGCATCGCCAACAATGATACTGAAAAAAAAAACAAAGAATTCAGAATTTTTTTAAACTCAAACACATGCTTCAAAAATCAAGATGTAAGTATTGAATGTAAAAATGTTTGAAAAACTATCATGAAAGTTGAAAACACTTGATCAAGACCTGCTTCTGAAAATGTTCTTTATTTTTTTAATTCAAAATTATAGATATAGATATATATTTGTTATTAGGCAATACACTTTTTAAACCAAAAATGAACCATTTTTCGTTTCTGAATATTGCTGAAAACTACTTTTGTGACTTATCCCTCACTTTGGCTTGCCTCTACCACATATTAAAAAACCACGTCCGTGGTCACCAGAAAAAAAGCTGAGTGTAATGTGTCAGGGCTGTTTGGAGTTTAACACAGAAAAGTTGTCAATATCATTGTTGACGTCATTAGTGGTAGTCAACAGCAGCAGTTTTCACTACCATAATATGAGGCATATCACTGCAAAACCACCAAGTTGTCGCAAAATTTAAAAATTGAGTCAATGTTGAAACTATATTATTTCTGTTGTAAGCTTTAAAATAAGGGGTCAATTACCAAAATCGGACATATATAATTAAAAATATAAAAAAGTAGACACAAATATTTTTTGTATTTGTTTATATGTCCTGTTGTTTACTGACTTATTTCTCAATAACTTCCTGTCCGACAACTTGGTGGTTTTGCCATGCCTTGCCCCATATCTGAACGAATAACAAGGTCACAAATATCGATAATCTGTAACATTCAATAAACTCACCTTTCTACTAAAATGGTCAAATGGCGTAGCACATGAACACTGGCGTATATTTCTAATTCTTTTCCAATCAATGCACACAGATTCAACCGCTAAGTTCAACAAATTTGCTGATAAGATCTCATCGCTATCTGTACTGAATCTTGTACATCGCACACTATCTGTTGAAACCTCTTTTATCGGTAAATGTCCTCCATTTTGTGTGCCTATACTTTCTTTACTTGATAATTCATTTGTTTCATGATTCATTAAAGTCCTTTGGGATTCATTGTCTTTTTCTTCAGCTGAATTGTCTTCTAAATTGGCAGGTTCTGCTTGTTTTGTTTCGGTTTTCTTTCCTAAAAGTTTTCTTAGTTGCACAACTTTCTGTAAAATGTGGTAAATTAGTTTTATTAATAATTGACTTTATAAAAATGTTATATTACCTCGGAAGACATCAATAAAATCAGACAGTAGTAAATCAGCAGTGCGGAAAAATTGGAAGTTGAAAAAAATTCTGATTTTCAAGATTTTGAACACCGCCACTTTTTTTAGGCCTTACCCAATGTACAAACAACATACCATAATATTTTCTTGAAAAAAAGTAGCTTTTTCACAGACTTGATAAAAAACTAGAAATCCAATATGGACGATTCACTAACCAACTTCAAGTAAGAAAGTATAATGCATACTCCAAGCAATGAAATACATGGCATTGTGACAGGATTCAATATTTCGACATAAATTATGTCATCATCAGCAATGATGACATAATTTATGTTGAAATATTGAATCCTGTCACGATGACATGTATCCCAATGTGGAAGGTTACATAATATGACCACACCATTATTACACCACCTCATAGGCTCACTCACTCTAGCACCCTAAAAGAATTTTAAAATGACATCTTCTATTTTGCTATTAAAAATATCTCGTAAATGGATGGGATTATTGACATGGCCATTTCTGTCGCCCTTATTAGGGTCCTGAATTATTATAAAATCCAAATTTAAAGGAACAGCATACTCGGTGAATTAAACACAGAAAACACCCCACAAAAGCACTGCAATTTTAGCCATTCTTGCTTGGACTTGCTGTGGTTGTTGATTCAGTGTCTGTATTAGGGCCACAAATTTCTTCTACTCATGACATTACCAGGGGCCAGACTAGCTCTCACTGATTATGTAGAGTGCAGTAAATATATTGGGTCAGATTTACTGCCAAAGAGAGATTTTTTGAAGACTTTCGTCAAGTAGTGAGTATGAATATTTGATACCAAATGTGAGGTGTTGGGGCAAAATGAGTTCTGTTGTATGCCAGGTCATTTTGAGATATTCACAAAAATAGGTAGAAAGTCAAACTGTTATTAAATGTTTTGTTGTATTAAGAGTTACATACGAATTCGTTTATCAAAACTATAAATACAATTAAAATATGTCAATACAACAATTAGTTTTGGTCATAATAAAATTCAAAAGGTATTAGCAAAAAAAAAAAAAAAAACATTTTTCAATATTGTTTCAATAATTTACAGAGCTCCCAAGTCTCCAGGATTAGCCTGGAGTCTTCAGGAATTTTACTTGATCTCCAGGAAATACACAACTTTCTCCAGGAATATAAATTTCTCATGATTATCTCCAGTATTTTTTTTAGTAAATTAGCTATGTAAATGCAGAAATGTTTAGTGTTTTTTCATTTATTTGAACAGGTGTTTTGAAAGTTCTCAGGAAGTATTGTACTTAATATGGCAACACTTAATAGTAAACCCCTGTTATTTGTAGTAATCAAAGCATTGTTGTTTATAAGATTTCACTTTCAGATGCCTGTATAGTACAGTAAAAACCCTCGATTACAAACCTTGATTTTATGAACCTTCAATTTTATGGCTCATGACGTCATCAATATTTTTATTTTAATAAAAAAAATAAATATATTTCAACGAAAAACAAAATAGTTTTAAATGCTGGTCGACAAAATCTCCAGAATTTCTAATTCCCCAACCTGAGAGCTCTGAATTTATTAAAGTGTCAATTAATACATACATCTTCAAGAAACTTCTTGTGATCTGCTAGTGATGATGTGCGATCCTTCATGGCACTCAGAACATCTTGTAATGACTCCCGAGGATGCAGACCATTCTCAAATCTGTTGTACATCCCACGCCAAAGCCTACAATAATAATCAATAATAATCATTAATCTTTATTATACCTCCTTCTATAAGTACCAGATCTGAGACAGACATCAGTTATCTTGCCATGCCATTCATCTCTCTGTTCAGATATTCTAAATAAGTTTATATTGTTATGTTCTTTCTTTGTCACCCAAGAATTTAAGTTCGCTAAATAATTATAATAATAATTATTCTTTGTCTACCTCTAATTCTTCTACCTTCTAATATTCATGTAAGAGCAAGTTGTTTCAAGGCCTTTATGTCGATTAATGTCCTGAAAATTTCATGTCTTTTTTTAAATGTATTAATTGATAATCGCTTTGTATCAGGTTCTTCCAGTACTCTTTCATTATTATTCAAAACTAAATAAAATTAAAATGGAAGTTTAACGTTTACTTCAAATTAACTGGAAATAAGCTAAAAAAAACATTACTTAGCACCATAATGGGATGGAGGAATGTAAAAACCCCAGTTACTATATAGAACATTAACTGTAGAAGAGGAGTATCATCCTTGAAAAAATGAGAATATTACAAATTTTTTTTTCTTACTGTTAATATATAAAGCCCAAATTAAATGGTGACACGGTGTTTGAAAGGGTAATCACTGTTAAAATCACATGCTTCGATTGATAACTTTGGAATGATGACCTCATTAATCAAAGGTCCTTCAGAGTCCCTTGCATGAGAGATTTGCTACCGTTTAAATTGTGCTTAACCAATAGGGTTATTTATACTTACTTGAACATTTGTGGACTGGTATTTGGCTTCAGTATTCCCTTAGTTACTGGGTGATCTCTACGATATAATGGGTTTACATAGTCAGACATTCGATTCTTCATGTAACCCCACAGTGAATATGTTCTTTCCGACAACCTAAGTATGAATCATATAAGGTTACTAAATACTTGGAAACACACTACACAATTATGTAACTGCACCCTGTGTGTTACCCACAGCATCCTGTTAATAGCAAACCACACATTAAACTTAATTACTGTAAGCCTGTACAGCAGAACCAAATAGAGAATTCATATTCACTTACAGTATATGCTGAAAATTCCCCCCAGCAGAAACAGGTGCAAATGTGAGGTCTCACCACAAAATGAGTACCATCGTAGGTAAGATCAAATTGAGATAATCACCAAAATAGGGTTAAAGTAAAATTTTTGAGAAATTTATTTTTAATCAGTATGAGTACTATTGTACTTATATTCCATTATAATATACTTTTTCGGTCAGTTTTTATGCAGGAAATTTTCAATCATGCATATTTTCTCAGATTTATATTTTTTTTTAATTGTTTATTCTTTTATTGCTTTTTTGTAGATTTTTTTCAAAACCATGTGTATTTTCTCATACATGCATATTTCAAATGCTCATATCTTTGTATCTACTTAGCCAATGAATGTCATTTAAAGTGTAGAATACAGCTTATATTATGCTCTACTAGACGGCGGTTTTGGATTTTAATACTATGAAACTAATTTTTTGGTGAGACCGCACAAATGTGAATACATGGTTAGGAATGCATTCTTGTGTTTTAACACACATTTATTATAGGGTTGGTGTTCAGGAAAAATGTTGGCAGTTTACCTTTAGCTTCAATGTACTCAAAAAAAGGCACACTAAATATGTTAAATAACGTTTCAATTGGGAAAACATGGGCAACGCATGAAAGGTTGGGATGGGATGCCAACCCCAACAGTGACTATTATTCTTATGCTGTACACACAACAATAACAGCAGCATCGACCAAACGTGCCTGACGAGGGTCCAGTTGGGACTGAAAATTCGCAATTTAAATGTAGGTTAATTCGTTACTATACATATACAATTAGTGTCGAAATGGCTCCAAATATGTTAAAGAACTATAGTATCAACTTTCAAATCATAAATTTGAAAAATATAATTTGAATAAAAAAGTAAACAATGCAGTTAATGGTCAATGACTTTAAAAAATTTGTTTTGTCTTGTTTAAAATATCATCTTATTTTCTGGTTTACTTTTAAAATTTGCATACTTTGTATTAACATCAGTATTACTTTGATAATTTTAATTTCCATTTATATATAATATTTTATTTACTTTTGATTACTGTACATTTTTTTACATTTTTGTAGTGGATGAACTGAAGCACATTGGAAATCAGTACATTGTATTAAAAGTGTATTTTAGAATAAAAAAAACATTAAATAAATAAAATGTCCTTGGCATTATCCAGTAGAAACAGGTCATGTGGCAGGTATGGCCATTAACATAACTATCAGTTAAAAAGTTTTATATTTTTATTAATTAGTAATTACTGCACTGCTGACATGTTAATTGAGTGTGTGATTTCATTGTAGAATTTAGTAAAGTAAAACCATTTTAATGATTGTAAATGGGCATGCAATTGGTACTTTTATAGAATTCGTATAATTTGTATAGTGTTAATATTTGTATACTATACATATTTATTTTTATCATGTATAATGTTGTTACCATGGCCAGTTTTTGTTATATTAACTGTATTATTTATTTTTGTCACTACCAAAATAAACAATATGAGGCAAGGCACGGCAAAACTACCAATATAAGCAAATAAACAACAGGAAATATAAACAAATACAAAAAAAATTTCTATTTTGTTCTATAACTTTGGTTTTAGATGTCTGATTTTGATAATTGACCCCTCATTTGAAAGCTTACACCAAGTGTAATGTTTTCAGCATTAGTCCCATTTATCAAGTTTGCAACAACTTGGTGATTTTGCCATGCCTTGCCCCATATATGAAATAAAGATATAGAGATTATACCTACCTGCTCTCTACTCTCTTTTTTTCACAGTTACCAAGGAATGTTCCAAACTGACATGAATACACATGATCGTGAACTTCCAGTAAAAATCGTTCATTAAACTGGAACGCACATGGAAACTGCTCCATCAAGTGCCAAACGCCCTCTATGAACTGTGTGAATACGGGAGATTGCTCTTTTGAATCACAATTTATTAATCCGCAGCGGTCAAGAAACTTGTGACCAAATGCTAACCATTCTTTCTCTACTAGCACCTGAAATAAAAATAATACATTTCATTTGTTTAAAACTCACAAACACAATTGAAAAACCTACACCATTCATAAACATTTCAAATTGTGCGAGTTGTATGGCCAAGTGGTTTAGACAGGGGAACCGTGAGATATAGCAAAAACAACAGCATGGGTTCAAAGTCTGCTCGCACCATGGTTGGTAGTGGAACAAGTCTTCTTGGATGATAATGTCTTTTTTACAATACATAGTATGCCTGCTATTTGGAAGAAATCATGCATTATAACTACTTCTAAAAAAGCTGTGATTGAATGTATGAATGACCTTAAGCCAATTGCTCTAACTTCTGAGGCTATCAAAGTCCTAGAAAAAAAATAAACCTCCAAATGTGGAAAACCTATTCATACATTTCATCCATTAGCTAGTTTACTTATCAGGCTAACAACAACGCTGAAGGTGCTGTATTGTTTGAATTGGAGTTCATAAATCATGAAAACTGCAGAAATTTAGTCAGAATTTTAACACCACACAGCCTCATTTGTTAATATATAAACTTGAATGTATGGAGGTACCTTTGTTAGTAATTAGTCTTATCTTAAATTATTTATCTGATATATCTCAGTATGTTAAACTTGATAAAGTGATCTTATATATTAAGGTTTGTCAAACAGTGAGACCTAGCAAAAGAAAATGATCTTATTTCTTTTTTAACCACACTATTTTTACCGGGCGGGCGATTATTTTTACTGGTAAAAGTGACGGCTAAACCGGCATCCGGAAAACACTGCACTAATTGGTGATTTATTTTTTGTGTACTGCTGCTATATATTCTTAGAGCTAGAACTGGTATCATTACATAGTTGCCCTTAGCACACCTGGAATCCTCGTATAGTCCTATAGTATGGATCTAGTATCATGCCAGCTAAAGAGCAAGTCTGTGCCGTTCGATCCCAGCCATCGGAACAGTGTACAAGAACACTAACAGCCTCTTCTGAAACAGCCTGTAAACAAAAAAATATATATAAACGTGACATTATAGGGAATAGCATTTAGTTCAAATTATGACTTAAAAGATGCTTAGAAAGTATAATATATACTCCAAGCAATGAGATACATGCTATTATGACATAATTCAATAATTTGACATAAACTATGACATCATCAGGATATTATATCATCATTCCTGATGATGACATATGTTATGTTGAAATATTGAATCTTGTCACAATGGCATCTATCTCATTGCTTGGTGTATGTATTATACTTCTTGCTTGAAGTTGATTATTGGACCTTTCAGATAAAAGATGCTTATTATCTAATTTTACAATAAAATTTGACGACAAAAAGGGTTGATGTATCAGAACCATCAAGAAACCATTCTCAAGATAAATTAAATTACAAAAAAAAAGAGCCATGCACCCAAATTGGTGACTGGAAGCAATTCCTTTGACTTAAGGGTTATCCACTTGAAGTATAAACACTGAAATATTCCAGTCCAATTCATTCACATCTATAAGTCTGTGAATTCACTTAATGGTAGAAGGGATCAAGAAAAGCTACTATAAGCTACTAATCTCTATGTTTATCTAAACCAACGACCTAGGCTACATTTATTGGGATGTAGTTTTCACCAACATATTTGTTAGAAAATAGCTGTGCAAAGCTTAAAATCACTTGCCCCAAGTTCCAAGGCATCCAAAATGTGCATCGGCAACCGATCACCTACTAGGGATAATGATTTTTCAATTCAATACAATAACAAACGTTATAAAAAAAGAAAAGGTCTGGTAAACAGATTACATAGAAACCCAATAAGGCCTGTCACTATAATCCCTCTTGATAAATTCAGCATAATGTAGATACAAATATAAAAAAAATAATAATATACATTAACATACAGAGTATGTCAGATTATAAATATGTATATGGTTTTCAATGTGGCATTCATTTTATCATTACAATTTTTTTTATCGTTGATTGTTTTCTGATTTACTTATCATGTTGTATAAAAGGAAAATTTTGGTTTACTTTTTTCTTAAACACAGTCATTTACATTTGTTTTATGTTATCATTTATATTTTAGTACTTTCCATCTCAAGTTTCTAAATCTTGTTGCATGATTGGATTGGTTTACATTTTTGTACTTGTATATAAGATTTTAATTGTGAACAAAATCTCATTCCTGAAGATGACAAAGTTGAAATATTGAATCTCAACATGATGACACATATTTCAATATTGGGGCCTTAGGAGATCCATTCGACCCAGTTGCCCTCCCCCCTTTATTTGACTTTGGATTTGAACCTTAAAAACAGATTGTTTGCAATGAATTATGTGTGAAACTTGCTTCAAAGATAGCCATCATTTTTGAACAAAATTTCCCAGGGAGGACCGCAGAAACACCACACCAAGTATCACAAATTTAGTGTAAAATTTGAAACCGGGGCCCCCATATTTCGACACTCTGCCCCCTCCATTCTTCTCTGCTGGATCCGCTCCTGTTTGGAGTATGCATTATACTGCCTTTTTTAATCAGTAGACATTTCACTATCTATATTACCTTAGCTATAAATAATGATGTATCCATGACAGCCTTAATGTGTTTCAACCAACCACTGCTCTCAATACCACTTAACACTGCTTCCATGCTGGGATTCTTTAATTCACATACTAAATCAAAATTTTAAAAAAAGTTTGATTTATGCGTTACAAAACAAGATCAAATCGAGCTATACTCCGTGGAATGTGCCAGAACTTCGAACAAAAATGGAAATTGAAATAAGTTTCTTTTATTACTCTAAAAACACATTTATTAAGTAGTGAAAACAAAAAGTAGTTCCATATTCAATACTGAACATAGGGGAATGAGCTGTTAAGCTGGGCACTCACTGTGTCGTGTGACGGTCGCACAATTAAACTGTCGTTCTGTGTGTGTGTGGTTTCCAGACGCGAAGACAGTCTTGTACTAATCGACCGACGGTTTTTTAGTGATTCAACAGGGAATTCAGTAAAAAACAATGATGAGTTCACTTGCATACTGATTTGGTTAAAGATTGAGTAAACATAATTCTGAATGGCAGGTCACCCAAACGGATGGTTCTATTTTTGGTACCTCAAATGTCAACATACATGAAACATGTTTTTCAGTATGCCAGATCAGTCAATGATACTGTTCTCATTCTGGCTCAATAATTGCCAACTGTAGCGCAAGAAATAGAGTAGCCAATGGGGTGTCCAAGTAGCCGCAGGCAAGTTTTACATTTTTTACTGAACTTACGAATGTTTAAAAGTTTGAACATACAAATCCTCTCCCCAGTGTTTCTCAATATTGTTTCAATATTTTACCCCTGTGATTACAAATTCACAATAAATTATGCGAGAACTTTTCAGATAACATTGAACCAATTTTTGTAGCAACAACTTTTTATGTCAGTACTATATTACATACAGTATTGTGTACCTCTATGGTAAAAAATACACTACATACCTTCAACTAGCTTTTGTAGACTGTTTCGCATGACATGTATATTCTCAATTCCTATGAACTTAAACTTAATATTTGTATAAAAGTCTGTACTCTCGTAACCTTTTCCTGAGGCTTTATTTACCATTGCATTAATCTGAAATTAAAGTAGAATAACAAAGTAGATATAATTAATGAAGACTGAAATACAACAAAAATAACATCTACCTTCATGGTGTGCTGTTGTACCCTGGTGTGTTAATAACTTATAAAGAATCCTACGAAATCCAGTATAGAGCATCTAAATTAATTATTTTAAATGTTGTTTAAATGCAAACTTTATGTGCACAATTTACCTTTTTTAATGTTAAGCATCAGTTTGCAGACTGTTTTTTCCCCATTTCAAGATTTTTATATTCAGACTAATTTTACTACACAGTCTGAAAATTGTTTCTCATTTCAGAGATAGCAACACATAGCTCTATGTATGAAATTTAAAATTTAAGTATTTTTTTTTGTGTTAAAATGCAGTATCTGAAAGATTCCACAGCAAAACGACATATCTGAAAGATTACTGTAGTATATTGTGGCAAATCAACATACCTCCAAATGAGGTATGTTGATAAAAAATATACAAAACAAATACTGTACTGGTTGCCCAAGATAATTTCTAGTTTCTATTTTATGACTCTTTACTCGTTTTATTCTCATTATTAATAGGAAAAAAAAATGGAAATTAATCTCTATTTACTGAAACAGTTGAATTTGCAAGATTCTTCATTTTTCCACAGAACAGCCGCACTTACCTTAGGCCTAGTATCAACAACATACATAAAGGTACTTTTTGGGTTTGATTTAAGTATAGCTTGAAGCATCTGCTCATCTTCTAAACATCTAGCACTGAAGCCTGCCAGAGGTTGACTACACCTTGTTATAGTAGCCTAAAATAACAACCACAAGAAAATAATAAACATTGCAAAGTGAAGCAACAATTTTTAATCTTCTACTGTATACATCTGGCACTGTAGCCTGCGAGAGGCCGATAACACCATGTTATACTAGCTTAAAATAAAAATAACAAGGAAAATTATTTACTGCAAAGTGAAGCAACAATTGATATAATGAAAATAATGATGATAATAATTTCTAGAAGCATTCGGAGAGCGCAAACCTCCGCTAAACGATAGAAATTCTTGAGAATGTAGCTTTAACTGTCTACAAATTGCACATCAGGCGCGGATCCAATGGGGGGGGCAGAGGGGCGCCCCCCCCATTATCGCCAAAACGTAGTTGCGCCCCCCCCCCCTTATTTTAGGTGCGCCGGGTCCAAAATTAACAAGAGAAACCTAAAATACCGTCAAAACAGGGTATACCAAAATGGGGAAATACCTTTCTTTTTTTTGCTCGTCAGGAAAAAAAGTGGAAACCACGCCCACCTGGACTGGAAAAGTGCGCCCCCCCCCCCTTTCGTCGGATCCTGGATCCGCGCCTGCACACTGTCCTTTTTTACAGATTTTAGACTGGAAGTTATGAGAGTTAACCTCCAAGGTACAAAGCCAATTGGTTCTTGTATAATAAATTCAACAACAACAACATTAAACACATCGCTAATGTCAAGAAATGAAAGGTAGTGGACAACGAGAAATATACATCTATCAAGATATGGTACAAGGCTGTTACTTAAAGCAAAGCACAGGCAAAATTAAGTTCCTGAGGGGTACATCTGACAGTGGATGACATAGCCAAAAGGTACAAGCAAGGTTCTATCTTTAAACCTACATAATTATCTCGATGGAGATATGATAAGACTGGAAGCCGTCCTCTACTTCTAAAACTTGCACTACCTACAAGAACAGGAGTTGTTGCTGATGTGGGAACATGAATAAGCCTTGGATATGTATCGCAAATCTAAAAATTTAAATAAAAATATCAATTTTTAAAAAGTGCATATTAAATATATATAGATAAAGAAATTTTTTAAATTTGGGAATATGAATAATATCATTCTTAAACATAAACAAATATTAACATTGATATAACCATAAATAATATTTCTCTTAAACAAATATAGTAAATTAGGAGGGAGTTAATTCCATTCCAGTTTAGTCTCAGTTGTGAGTGTTAACCTAGTAATTCGCTTCCCAATTGGCTTAGAAACCAAAAGGTACTGGGTGTGGAAAGCAGGATTTCTTGCGTCGAACAAGACAACATTCATAGAAGCCTATGTGAAAAGAGAATATCTAATGTGGCTGTAGAGGTCGCCTAGATGAGTCTAACTTCGGCTTGAAATGTTAGAGAAGATTTGAAAATATTATTTAA